>JBBPBX010009447.1:0-60059 GCA_038048925.1 Garcialebias charrua | reverse complement strand
GCGGGGTCCAGAATCCTACTCGTCTTACCACATGGTGGCAGTAGTGTTCCCTCAAGCTATTTACTACAGTACTAGCCACCACTAGAAGAAGAACACAATAAAGGCTTTGACAGAATGTTGTGAAAGAGATGTCATGCTATAATGAGTACCTCATGAGCTGTAATCTTTAAACCCAATTCATAATCCTACCTTGTTGCCTTCTTTAAACCCATGTATTTTCCAATTTAGTATTTTTACAATAAAGATGTATTAAAGCATATTTTATTATTTAGTTATGCACAAGGTGCTTGATAAAGTTGCAAAACCATATTTGTCTGAGCTGCTTCAACCTTCCTGCCCTCCCCGTTCTCAGATCAGCTGAGCAGTTGCTGCTGACAGTCCTCAAAACTTTTTAAATCTTATTTAAAAACACACATTTATTCCTTGGCTTTTAACACGAGATCTTATCTTTTATGGCATGTTAACACACCTGCAGTAAGACTGGTATATGTATTTATTTTTGTATGCTTTTTATAGTTTTTAATTAACTTGTCTTTTATGTTATTGTACAGCACTTTGGTTGACCCTGTGGTTTTTAAAATGTGCTTTATAAATAAAGTTGATTTAAAACATCACACTGTGATCTTTGAAACTGCCAGAGTTTCCCTGGTAAAGTTGCTGCTGGGTGGTAGATGGTAGATGGATGGTCTGTGAATTCTTTAACTTTAAACTGTCCAAAGGACTTTGGCCACTTTTAATTTTTGACTTTTTTTGTATGACTTCATCCTAGAACCAAATAATTTATAACGTAATAACAGTTGAGCAGATTCTAATAATCTTTATCTTATGATTCTTTAAAGGTCAAATGCAAATGGAAAGTTCTCTTAACTTCCAGTATGGATTTAAACACAATACACAC
This sequence comes from Garcialebias charrua, assembly GCA_038048925.1. Lineage (NCBI taxonomy): Eukaryota > Metazoa > Chordata > Actinopteri > Cyprinodontiformes > Rivulidae > Garcialebias > Garcialebias charrua. The sequence continues at coordinate 59,161 of JBBPBX010009447.1, read as the reverse complement.
TTCACATTATAAAATAAGTTTAGGAAATTGAATGTTCGAGGACACCACTTAAGAAAATATAACGTTTAATAGGAAAAGTTTGAAGTGACAAACAGAAGTAACAAATTTCCATCTGGTGTCTCACGTCTTCCTCCAGAAGATGACACAGGTTGTTGAATTCTGGTGATTTTCTTCTGTTGACTGTAAAAGAAAAATGTGATTAATTTAGTCCAGAAACTGTTTTTTTTTTTTAAACAACACAGTGTGATCACAACATGTTCATATACTGACTTTATCCTGTTGGAGTTATTTGAAATCAAATTCAATGTTTTATAGACATAACTGTGTCAAGCAACCTCCATTATTTGTCTCCCTTGTACTTTGTATCACATATCATCAATTATATCAAAAACCACATAGCTGATATTTTTCAAAAAAATATAGTGTGATCACAACATGTTCATATACTAAATGTATCCTGTTGGAGTTATTTGAAATAAAATTCAATGTTTTATAGACATAACTGTGTCAAGCTACCTCCATTATTTGTCTCCCTTGTACTTTGTATCACATATCATCAATTATATCAAAAACCACATAGCTGATATTTTTCAAAAAATTATAGTGTGATCACAACATGTTCATATACTAAATGTATCCTGTTGGAGTTATTTGAAATAAAATTCGAATTTTTATAATTTATTTTCGTTGTGCAAGCACAGGTTTGGAAGAAGTCAAAGCGAAACTACTTTAAATGCAGCAGATTTGACCACTACGTGACAATATTAAAGCGTGGTTGAGCTCAGGAACCCTCGTACTATAAAGTCAGCTATGAAATATATTTTATATCTGTTCATTGAGCTACATTTAAAGACATAAAGCCGCCCGTGCGCCGCGATGCTCGTGGCGAACCTACTTTTTAAAATCCTGCAGTTTTGAGCAATACGTGATTTTATTAAGGACACGTTCAGCTGAAGACCCATCTTTGCTATAATTTTAAAAACAAATAATTGTTTTTACCGTGTTATTCATGTAAAGTCCTGCCGTGATCTCTTCCCTCGCTTCCGTGAAAACTGCTCGAGACTCCTCCTTCCTCCTTCCGGAGCGGGTGAGCACGCCTCGGCACCCCTCTGAAACCAGCCAAAAAATCTCACGCGGCGCAGCACGGAATATCCGGTGGGAAAGGATGAAAGGGGGTCAGCTGCGACGCACATATGACGTAACATCCGACCCGAGCCGACCGGTGGAAAAGGGGCATTAGTCATCCGGGAGGGACTCGGAGTAGAGCCGTTGCTTCTCCACATCGAGAGGAGCCAGTTGAGGTGGCTCTGGCATCTGGTTAGGATGCCTCCTGGATGCCTGGTGAAGTGTTCCGGGCATGTCCCGCCGGGAGGAGACCCAGAGGAAGACCCACGACACGCTGGAGGGACTATGTTTCTCGGCTGGCCTGGGAACGCCTTGGGATTCCCCCAGAGGAGCTGCTCCAAGTGGCTGGGGAGAGGGAAGTCTGGGCCTCCCTACTTAGGTTGCTACCCCCGCGACCCGACCCCGGATAAGCGGACGAAAATGGATGGATGGATATATTTATATAAATAAATACATAAATAAATAAAATTGAAATTAACAAATCTAGACCCTGACATACACACCCAGCGGCGGCCACCACTAGAGGGCGCTAGGGGCGCCGTCCCTCCTTGGAACTACAGCTCTTCACCATTTGAAGATTTTTTTTTTTTAATAAAAATGAAATAATAAAAAAATATATTTCGAAATGTATGCATATATGAGAAAGTTCATACTCTATGCATATATGTTTTTAGTTGTGTAGGATAAATATTTTATGAGAAATGATTGTTTGTTTCAAAAAACGTTTTCTGATTGTGACGTACTTCTGGTTCCCCGCTGGGCACTGCCTGCGGCTTTTCCATTGAATCTAATTATAACTAGCGCGCTAGCACATGCGCAGTTTATGTCCCATCTGTCCAAAACTATTGGACTGTACAGGTCACATTTTCCGTCGCCCTCGAGCCTGGATTCGTCTCGTGTATCGCTGCGGTTCGCATGTTTCCGGTCCGAGGAGGAGGGGCCGGAGTGGGGGACCATCTCTGTGTCAGAGCTGATCACACTGACAAAAAGTAACGCACAATAATTTGATGAAAGTAACTTTAATCTGATTACTGGATTTTTAAATAGCAACGCGTTAGATTATTCGTTAATGAAAAAAGTGGTCCGACAAGAGTAACGCTTTACTTTGTAATGCGTTACTGACATCACTGACTGTTATACACCTTTATCCTACCTCTTACGTCACAGCAGCAGCTTCCCATTAACTCCTCCTGACCCACCTGGATATTTACAGTCCTGGACAGAAGAAACATCACAGTTGGCAAAAAGAGCAACAAACATTAAAAAAAAACTTTACATGTATTAACAGCTGCACGTACAAATTATATTCTTCATTACACATGCACATACTTTGTATTTATTTTTTTAGATTATCCTATATCTGTTAAGCACCTTGGTCAATGCAAGGCATTGCAGGAAGGTGCTATACAAATAAAGTTTATTACATTATTATTATTATAACTTCAATTCAAAGACCACATCAACAGTACAGGTAAAATTAAAGTTAGAGATCAAGTTTTAAAGTGCACTTCCAAGTTGTATCCAAGTTTAATTCATATAAGAGTCAATTAAGCTTAATTTACTTCAATATTGTTTCAAAAAACAAATAGTAATTTCTTTTTTGTTGCGCAACCGAAAAATAAATTAAACCAATTCCAAAATTCTATAGGCAGTCAACAGATTTAATGAAAAGTAACTAAAATGATCCTAAAAGGATGAAATTACAAAAATCAAAGGATTTATTTAATACTTTACGTACATATATTCTATTCGGCCACGAAATTAACAAAATGAGAATGATCTTTTAATCCCTAAGACCACTTTTAAATCTCAAATACACGGGCGTGTCGCCACCGCATTTCTACATAAAAGGAACCCAAATAAATAAAACAAACGACTCACCGTCGAGTGGTGGACACAAAACACACAATACAATCCTCCGGCCGCGTTAATTTGGCTTGAAACAGCGGGGTTCTCTGCGGATTTATGAAGAGACCGAGCGCAAACAGCTAGCCATAAACGTTAGCACCCGAGTTCACCTCTGACCCGGAAGATGTCAAGATGGAATAGTCCATTTTTAGTAGGGGGATACAGAAATCGACCGGTTTTTGTATTGCGTTTTTAATGATCGTTTTCATCGTAGCTATAATTATTTTTATGTTAAATGTATCTTAACAAGCATGAGCAACGTTAGTGATGTAGGTGACTGGCCGGGGCCGGGGCCCTTGCTGATTTGGGGTCCCAAGCAACGGCATCATTTGCCTACATGGTAGATCCGCGTCTGTTCTCCCATCTGCTCTCCCTCCAACCCTCCCTCCTCTTTGCTCTTTACGGTGAGGGAGCAAGGGGGAAAAAGGTAAAACAAGCAGCTACGGAGCCAGCATAAGAGCCTGTAAATAATTTTATTCGTTTTTACTGATAGATAATTAGTTATTAGCGGTACTGCATTTTAAATAAAAATAGCACAAATCCACTTATGAATTATAAAAGTTAGTCACTCCGTTGTTACGCTGACAAAAACGTTAGGTCCGCTGTAAGCGGATTAACGGTCCCTAGCGGTCATTTGCCCACCTTTGGACCTAACAAAGGAATAGACATTGATCACTTCAACTCCAGTTTGTCATCAACTCTGATTAAAATACTGTCTAGTCAACCTTGTAATGGGTCAATAGTGAACAATATTTTAACTTCCTGACACCATTTGCAAAACTTGGACCCAAGTGTTGAGTCATTTGGAAACATCTCTTGTCTCCTAACGTCCCATGAACTGACACATTTTAATATTGCAGCAAGAATTTATTGTTCAAGTTCAGAAGAATTTTTTTTTTTTGTCCAGTCTGTCTCTTTTGGGAGAGAGAATCTGTCCTGCTGTACTGAATAGTCTTTCAATAATCTTTCAATATTTTTTTTAATAAGGCCATGGGTGGTGCATATCTTCTGGCTGATTCTCCACGGTGGAATCCATTGTGGGTGTGTTGGCGATGCTGTGGGTGGCCCCAGCTCAGTGACATATATATACTAGAACATACATTATTGGCCCAATTTCTAGAAGGTGGGTGTAATGTTACCTGTCAACTTTGCAGTGATTCAGTGGCCAAACTCCCCTCTCACCTTTGGTTACTTTCAAACTAACGAACAAATCAAAAAATCGCAACATGAAAGTTACTTGTAACTCAACACATTATAGAAATGTAGTGGAGTAGAAAGTATAGATACTTCATGTAAAATGTAGTGGAGTAAAAGTAAAAAGTACCCACATTTAATTATACTTAAGTAAAGTACAGATACATGAAAAATGTACTTAAGTACAGTACCAAAGTATTTGTACTTAGTTACATCCCACCACTGGTTAAAAGTAGCAGAAAAGTAGCAGAACAGTAGCTAAAATCTCAACAAGATAAAAAAGAAAATGGATTTAAGAGAATAATGTTTAAGGGAACACCTCCCCAAGGAGGCGTCCAGGAGGCATCCTAACCAGATGCCCGAGCCACCTCAACTGGCTCCTCTCGATGTGGAGAAGCAACGGCTCTACTCCGAGTCCCTCCCGGATGACTGAGCTTCTCACCCTATCTCTAAGGGAGAGTCCAGACACCCTGCGGAGAAAACTCATTTCAGCCGCTTGTATCCGAGATCTCGTTCTTTCGGTCACAACCCAAAGCTCATGACCATAGATGAGGGTGGGAACGTAGATCGATCGGTAAATTGAGAGCTTTGCCTTTCGACTCAGCTCTCTCTTCACCACGACAGACCGGTACAGCGCCCGCTTCACTGCGGATGCTGCACCTATCCGCCTATCGATCTCACGCTCCAGTTTTCCCTCATTCGTGAACAAGACCCCGAGATACTTAAACTCCTCCACTTGGGGCAGGACCTCCATCCCCGACCTGGAGAAGGCATGCTACCTTTTTCCGGCTCAAGACCATGGCCTCGGATTTGGAGGAACTGATCCTCATCCCGGCCGCATCACACTCGGCTGCAAACCGCTCCAGCAAAAGCTGGGCATGTCCCACCGGGAGGAGACCCAGAGGAAGACCCAGGACACGCTGGAGGGACTATGTTTCTCGGTTGGCCTGGGAACGCCTTGGGATTCCCCCAGAGGAGCTGCTCCAAGTGGCTGGGGAGAGGGAAGTCTGGGTCTCCCTACTTAGGCTGCTACCCCCGCGACCCGACCCCGGATAAGCGGACGAAAATGGATGGATGGATGTTTAAGGGAAAGTTTCATATTTTGAAAGATATAAAACTAGCAACAAAAAAGTAAGCTGAAATTAGCACAAAATATGTAAAAAGAACAATAAAGTGGTCATAGTGTTATGATTTCAAAGGTTTACCCAGTTGGTAATGAGACCCAGAACGACACGAAGAGGTGCAAAAGTAACAGTGTTTATTATTTACAGTGCAAGTCTATATACATATGTACAGGGATCTTCTGGATTTCCTGGAAGATGAAACAAACTGTCAAAAAGGCTTGACCAGAAGGCTCTTTCAAGATGATTGATCTTGTTTTGTTTGTTATTTTCCTCACAGGTGAAGTAGTAGGATAAACGTCACAGAGAAATCCTTAGTTCCTTGAGATGAATCCCAGAGGGCGAAATGAGGCAGGCAAGTGGTTGGAGGGCAAGACACGATGAGCAGAGAACTGAACCCAGGACCAAGATGGAAACGAGGACTGGAAACACAACAAAAAACAAGTCAAAGTCAAAGTCAACTTTATTGTCAGATCTGCAATATGTACTGTACAGGACATACACAGGACCGAAATTGCGTTTCTCTCAGTCCCTCGGTGCAACAGTAAACATCTAAACATTGAAACACTGAAACATATAATAATAGACATAAGCATAAAATAGTAAAACTAACACTGTCCTGAGTTTTTTGCATAGTGGTATAAGAGTATGAAAATTTACACCAACTCTAAAACTAAAACATTAAACATTTAATGAACATAATACTGTCCTGAGTTTTTGCATACTAGTATAAAAAAGAGTATAAAAAGTATAACTAAAATAAACTAAAGGTTTCTAGCATTGACATTTGCAAAGTGGCAAAGCAGCGTATGAGTTAATGTACACAGTATATGTATGAGGTAGTAGTTGATGTTGTTATAGAGGCAAAAAGTGGCATATGCAGTAAGGCACATTGGGCATCCCTAAATAAGACCGTTCAGAGCACACTGTATATGTATCAGCAGTGGTGTAGATATTAGAGTAGTGTAAATGTAAACAGTAGTAATTACATGTAAGCAGTAGTAATAAAAGTAAACAGTATTAATAAATGTAATAAATGTAATAAAGGTAAGTGTCTCTCAAAGTACTGTACTCACAAACTGGCTAGAAGCATAAATACCATGAAATACCATGAGGCGCCATCCATGTCTGGATGGCGCCTTGCAAGGCAGGCTACCACTACCGGTGTATGAATGTCTGAATGAATGGGTGGATGGTTGGTATTGTAAAGCGCTTTGGGGCTCCTCACAGGGGGCTAGAAAGGCCCTGTTTACACGGACACTGTGTGGGGGAAACGGAACTTATGGGCATGTTAATTAGTTTAAAAGTTTTGCGTTGACACGGATCTGCTCGAATCTCCCCCCTCCCTCATGCCCCCCCCCTTACACCCACTGCGCATGCGTGCTGCTGAACCTTCACCCACTGCACATGCGTGCTGCCTCACTCTGCTGGCAGTCTGCTACTTTCTTTTGTGCTAAAAGTTGAGCTAACAACAAGTTAACAATAAGTTAAAGCTGGATTTTGGATAAGAGTCGACAGATTTGACACCAAGCGGGACTCTCTTCATCTTACAAGCTGCACACCAGACGCTGAGTGGACTGTGGACCAGAACCATGACTGTGGACTTTCCTCCATGATAAACAGCTGACTTATAGCAGGTAAATCAACATTCTTAATACAATGTTTGCTTGTGTTTACTTTGATCACACAACAACGGAGTTTTTTAAAATTTATTTATTTATTTCTGCCAGGTGGAGAAGCTGTCGTTCCAACAGGCTGATGGTTCTGAGGTTCTGATGGGTCCAGATGAACACACAGCAAGAGTCCAGTTCATTAACGTAGTTACAGTTCGGTTCACGTGTTTTAATAGTGTGTTCAGTTTAATTCTCAGTGTTTGTGTTGTAAACTTTGTGGTGCTGAATAAATAAATAAATAAAAAATAAACCTGGTGTCTTCATTTTCACAGCACGTTACGCACTGTTTAAAAAATGTAACGAGTCCAGATAGATACTGTAGTTCAGATAAATTTAAACATCTCCCACGCCAACATAAATACTGTTTATTATTGTTAAACTGTTATATTTTGCAGCGTGACACGTGAAATGTGCCTGCCCTAGACTGTCCGCGTGTGCGAGCTGCGCGCATGTGGTTGACACAAAAGCTCCACGGGAGATGTTTACATTATCAGCGAGGGGTCAGCGAAAAACTTCCACCTTGAGAGCAGGATCAGGAAAGTATCGGAGTCAAAGAGGGGGGCCAGCAGCGTCGTGTAGGCGATAAGCAAAGTCGCAAAGAGAAAGTAGCGGTTACACTCAAAATACGCGCCGTGTAAACTGGCCCTAAATAAGCTCCATTTACAATTTACCATGAGTAGGCATCAATGCTCCAGCAAAGAGTAGGACTTGACTGCAGCTTTAAGTATAGGTGGAGCTCATCAGGTGGATCACAGTAAAATAGATCATTTTTCTTCTCCATAAATCAGTTATTTAAAATCTAATCTGGAATCATTCCTCCTTGTTAGACTTCAGTTGACCTGTTTAAGTTGGGCCCAAATTTGTTATTATCTTTTGATTTATTTTTCATTGAAATTTTATTCTTTGTTAGTTTATTTTTGGAACTATTAAATTGAATTATTTGGTGGATTTTTGAACACCTTTGTCCTTATTTAAGTCTGGACCCTCACAATTCTATTTATATTATGAACTTGTATTACTAAAATAATTATAACAGAATATGATAGAAGTTGTCCAAAAATTGAAAAGTGGAAGCAGAACACTCCCATTCTCTTTTCACACTGATGCCTCAAACAAGGTGAAGATGAACCATGTTTTATTAATGATAGTTTTATACAAATGGATACACCTGATATATACAAATAAAAACATGAACAAACTTACATTACAGTATACAAACATAATTATGCATACTTCTACACATGCTTAAAAATTTTTTATGGCCCCCCCATAAAAAAAATCACCAGCCTGTACACACCCCATCCCCAAATGTGCTGTTGGTGTGTGTTGTTGTAAAGTGCATTTAAAAAGGGAAGAGAAGGAGCAAAGGCTGGCATTGTGCCAGTTTCCCCTCCACTCCAACTCTAACCCAGGCCCTTATTGTCTAAATGCATAATTGGGAGCGAGCATAGGCACGGGGGGCGAGAGTGATGTCATCCCGCCACCCATAACCATAGTGCTCACCCCAATTCCGATATGTGAATTTTATGAGGATGTTTATGAGTGAATGTCTAAACTGTATAATAAAATTGAGTCCCAGGTGGTTCTGAACAACAGAGATGTAAAACCGTTGCAGCACACCCGAGTCCCAAAATCCCTACATGTATTAATTTGAGATGAGGAGGGTGGAGGTGCGTGGTGAGGGATGGGGAGAAAATATCTGCAGGAACCATGCTCCCGCAGCAAGTCAGCTCCCCCGCTGACCCTAGATACCCCCTCCCCCCCAGTTCGCCAAGGTCCACCCCAGGAGCGAGGCAAAGAAAATACCTCTCCGGCCGCCAGGCCATTGAACCAAAGACCAGAGAGGGACACGGCCCTAAGGGCCGCCAACAGCACAACCAACAGCCCACATCCACCAAGGCCGCCCAGATCACTACGAACCTCAGTCAGCCCGCCGCCCAAGAGGACACAAAATCCCACATGGACGACACGGCCAAGAGCGCCCGTCCAACCGCCGACAGAGCCAGGGAGCACCGAGAGCGGGTCCCAACCAGGGCTAGCACACCGGCCATGCGTAGTCCCAGACCACCATCAAGGACATCCACTTAGTCCCCACCCCAGAAGAAATACTACACCCACCCTTCATACTAACAACTTTCAGAACACATAACACACTAGACACCCAGGCTGAGTTGGCCTACCCCCTCCCATTGGCCATCAGTCACGCTCCCAGCACATGAACCCCCAGCCCACCAGCAAGCCGAGGGCCCCCGGCCAGGGCCGGGCACCAGAGCGTGAGCCAGCCCATAGCCTGGCAACCCGCCCGCCAGAGCCCAAGACCCCCACCAGGCCCAAGTCCGGGGAGGACACGCCCCCAGAATCCCAAGCTCCTGGCGCCCACCCCGAAACCACCCCAGCACAGCCGGGTCACCGACCGGCGACCCATGACCGCCGCCACCGACCACCCGAGGGCCCGCATGCCGCCCCCAGCAGACATCCCCCAGAACCCCCCGGTCTTCCCCAGGTTGAAGGCAGGGTCCTCCCCGCCCAAGCAGCCCCAACCCCCCGGCGCCCCATGCCCCAACCTCCCCCCACACCAGCCCCAATGCCCCACAAGGCCAGATCCCAGACCCCCCACCCTCACTACGTAACGGAGCCGATCAAAGAATGCCAAATAGATTGATCCGATGTGTCGGCAGATGCTGTTTCAAGACTAATATGATCTAACAGAAGATTTTTATACTGATTAATGCTAAGATTATTTTTATTTTTCCAATTTAGGAGTATGGTTTTCTTTGCGATGCATAAGGCAGTGAAAAGCATACAGGATGTATTTTTTTCTAGTATAACATCTTCAAAGATACCCAATAAGCAAACAGATGGAGAGAGTGGGATATTACATTTCAAACATTTAGACAAGTCTTCACATACCTTTACCCAGAACCTCAGACTGATTGTTGCACCTGGTGATGAACAGCTGAGGTCTGAGGAGAGCTGTGCTGCATGTTTCATGGCAAGATATAGGTAAAACCAAACAAATTTTGATTAAAATTCAGGTAAGCCAATATATTTAAACTATATTTAAATTAAACTATTTTTAAATTTAAACTATATTTAAATTAAAAACATAAAAATATAAAATACTATTCATATTAAATATTCATATTAACCTGTGCCTCTTGTTTAAAATAAACTAAACTGGACGAAGAGACCATGAGGGATTTGGAAGAATATCTGGACGCGTGTTTTGACAGCTTCGTGATAGGTAAAACACAGGGAAACTCCACACCCACACCCGCACACACGTCAAAACGCACGCGCTCTGTGAGCTCACCTGGTTCTTCCACATCTCCTGAAAAGAGCTTTACGGAGGTGTTGGAGTCTATTGATAACAAGCTATCTAGCTTAGACGCGAGATTGGCTTTAGTTGAGATTCTCCACAAGGAATTCCAGTCACTCAGAGAATCCTTAGAGTTCAGCCAAGCTCAGGTGACGTCACTGGCTGAGGAGAACAGAGCGCTAAGGGGTGATGTGAAACAGCTGACAGAGGAAGTGACACGGATTTCCAGCGACAACAGGAAATTCAAAGAGTCTATTCTCGATCTACAAAGTCGAAGCATGAGGGATAATATTGTTTTTCTGGGATACCGGAACGTGTAGATGAGGACCCGGAAGTTACTATCCGTGATTTCACTCAACGCGAGCTGAAACTCCCGAACGAAACGGTAAGTTCGATCACATTCCATCGTGTTCTAAAAAAATAGATAACAAGCGCCCCCGACCGATTGTAGCTAAGTTTGAACATTACAAGCAGAAAATACAGGTCATCAAACAAGGCAGAGAGTTACGAGGGAAAAACTACAGCGTAAATGATCAATTCCCCAAAGAGATCCTGGATCGGAGACGCGTTCGGTTTCCAATAAGAAAAAAGTTTTTTTCTGAAGGAAAGAGAGCGACAGTGTCTGTTGACAGGCTTTATGTAAATGGACAGTTGTACAGGGCATGGGACTTGACTCCGTGACTTTATTAGAGGATCAACGTCAGGTTAGTTTTGAGCATGGTTGTTCAACTACGGCCCGCGGGCCAAGTTAGGCCCGCTGGGGAACTAAATGGCCCATTAGTGGGTACAATTTAAAAATGAATATAAACATAACAACAAAAATATATATCATAGCTTTAATTATAAAACAAAGATATTTAATGATAAGAGGTACGGATACATTAATCTTGAACGCTTGGCTTTAAGTGATTGTGGCTCGTGGGCGGTTTGGTTGAGTAGTCCTGGTCTAATGCTTGTTACACTGTAGGTGAATTAACTGGTGTTTGTAAATGAAATTTAAAGCATAGCTCGGTGTCTGCACTGGTAAAGGTGAACAATGTGTTGTGAAATAGAAATATATGTATCTTTGTGTTTTCTTTTATTATGAAGGAGTCTTCACACGGCGTTCAAAATGATCAAATTTCTCTCATAGAATGGTAAGGGTTTTCTGAGAGGAGACAGAATAGTGAGCATGTGCTCATGTGAGGCTTTGGGACTTAAGGAATGCTTGAAAGTGGATCTTTTCTTGTCTCTGAGAGGTTTATGGCAGTGCCTTTTGTCAGTTTTATGACTTCACATATTTTATGACTGGCAAGGAGACACTGGTCTCTTTGTTCTGGGTGTAAGCCACACTTCCCCCATCAGCTTCATGTGAAGAAAGGAGTCCAGCTCTGAAAACTGTGTTCACTTGAAGGCGCAGAGAACATGGTTGCATAAAACGTAGTAAAACAATTAATACCTTGATCATAAAGCACTTGTGCATTAATTATATAATAGTTGTGAAGTAGTTTTCAATCAGATTAAAAGTAGAACTGTGTAAAGTCAGCCTGTATAAATAAAGGTTGAATGAATGAATATTATCCTTCACTCTTTTACCAAAAAAGAGTTCAGCCAGCTGAAAAAACAAATGGTATTTCCTCTATCAGTTAAGGGGGGGGGAAATACCCCACCAGAGAGACAAAGAGGGTCTCTGTGATTGGTGGAAGGCAGGAAATATCCTGCAGGAGTATATAAACTTGGGTATCCTCCTCCAGGGGGAGAACAGAGAAGTAGCCCACGGATCAGGTTGTATCTCCTCTCCCCCTCCTCTCTCCCTGTCTCTCTCTCCCCCTCCTCCCTTCTTTTGTCTCTCTATCTCTCTCTCTCACTGTCCACGTCTTTTAAAACAAATGTAATGGCTTTTAGAAAATAGAACAAATGTATTCTGTGACTTTTAACTTATGATTAATTAAACTGGTTTGGAACTTTAAGTGAGCGTCTGTCATGTGTGTGTATCTCTCCTTCCTGTTCCAAAGTGAACCAAAAAACGAATTCTGGGACGGATAAGTTTCTTACGTCAACAATTTGGAGGTTCCTACCGAGATGGTTGCACGCGCGGACAGGAAAGGATGAGCCGGAGTCCAGAGCACTGACTGACCGGTCACCTCTAAAAAAGGTAAGCAGATTCCTGTTTAAACGAAATCTGTGATTGGAAATTTTATAGGCAAATTTTACTCAGTGTATTTGGACTCCATTAAAAGTAGAATTATAAGTTTCCAGCCAAGACTCCAGATCCCAGAGTAAAAACACGCAATGGTCGAGCCAACCAAATGCCGACGGGCGTTTGGAACAGAGGGGTCGGGGTTTTAGAATAAATAAATAATTTATTCGCCGCTGACCCTGTAACTCTGAGACCGAGTTCACTGTTAATCTCGTTAGGTTTGTGGCTAACTATAAAAACAGTGTCAATTAAATCCACTTATAATTTGACTTATGATTAGTGGAGGCGGGATCTGGTGAGGTAATGTATTTGTATATTACCATTCGTAAATACGTTATAATACATTAGGAATGAAGGCATTGAAATATAAAACCCACAAATAAATAAGATGAATAAAGTGTGGGACTGAGTGAAGAAAAAATTTAAACCCACAAACAAATAAAATAAATAAAGTGTGGGACTGAGTGAAGAAAAAATATTGAGGAAAACGCGCTGACTTTCGCTGATAAAATAATCTGATAAGAGTTCCTGGACCAGATAAAAATAGAATAGAATTAGTCACAGAATACTAAATCTTTTTATGTTCTAAAATAATGGTTTCCTGCCATGTGAGGAGTCAATGCCTGCCTCACCTGCGTGACTTGTCTCTGCTCTCCAAACTGCGTGTGGCTTTCTCTATCTCTGCAGCGCTGTGCTGCTCTGGACCAGTGGCGGAGCTAGACTTTTATTGCTGGGGGGGCCGAGAGGGGACCAAAGCTATAAGTGGTCCACTTACTACAGCACAGTGGGAAAAATGGTTTTATCCCAATTTTTTTGGGGGGGGGATTTGAAGACGCTATGAAATTTTGAAACAACATATTTTTTCCTTTATAATGATACAGGCTCTCAGTTTAAATTTTTGATCTGTGATCTAAATATTTTTAAGTTTAGAAACCAAGTGGTTTTCTAAACAGCTTTAGTGTTTGACTTTGTCCACACTCATAAAATACACAATGAAGTACCCAAAGAAAAAAATATATATATATATAACAATAAAAAAAATATATATATATACCGGTAAACTTAAATGGTACATATCGCCCCTTGCTGCTTTGAGCATGTAACAGTCACAAGACCACATTGAAATAAGAAATATAAAATATGATAAAAATACATTTCTGTGTTTATTTTATTTCTATCCAAGACACTATGATAAGAATGACTATATATTTAATATAGGTGGATAGAGTACAGTATCTCTGTTTACAATTCTGGTTGGTGGTGTGCCTCGTGATTTTTTCAGTGAAAACACAGTGTGCCTTGGCTCCAAAAAGGTTGAAAAACACTGGTCTAATGAAAATAAACAGTTTAAGTTAATTAGAATGATTTAAAAAAATAAAAATAAATAAATAGCTAAGCAAGAGCATAGTTTTGCTAAATTAGGCTGAAAAGTTGGATTAAAAATGTAGAATTAGCTGAAAAAGCTGAAACAGGCTATATACAGAAATTAAGTAAAATACCTTGATATCACAATATTTTTTGCCTCAATAAAACCACGGTCCTACTTGTTATTTATTTAATTGTTCCCATATATATCTTTAAAAATAGGAGTTGAAACTGCATATTTCTTGGTGCATTTGTGTGTACAACTGGACCAGTGCTCTGTTTATATTTATTTTTTTATTTATTTTATAGACGTTTTAATAAGATATAACACCCTGCGGATTGTTGCTCGCTGCTCTCAGAGCCTCTCAGCTTCTGAGCAGAGAGGAGCATGAGCCGCGCGGCTTCTCTCGTCTTCTCCCTGGCTCCCGTTCTGCGGTTACCTTTGGAGTTCTGTTCGTTGACTCAGGGCTCGGTTCTGTCCAGCCTTGTTGCGGGGCACGCGCGCTCAGAGCTCCGCTGTGTGCTCAGAGCTACCTTTCTGAACTCCCGACCCACGGGGAGAGAAAAAGAGAGGGGCAGATCTTCCCGGAGCTTTTGCTAAAAATCTGCTATAAATCATGAAATAACACATTTAGTGTTATTTCTCTATCATATAAATAAACGCTCCTGTATTATTTTTAAATAAACAAATAAATAATGGCGAGGCAATTTGAAAACATGGTGAGTCATGGACTTTAAAGAATTCAAAAATGGAAGGAGGAAAATAATGATTACTGTATTTTTAGCCTGTATGACATATTTATGGATTGCTTTTCTTCTTAAACTTTTCACAAGTTATCTGAGGATTACAATATGAAACAAACATCGAGGCGCTGAGATTAGAATAAAGTTTTATTTAGATACAGCAGTTTAATATAGTAAAAAAAACGTAGTCCACCTCCTCATGGTGCTGGGTTCCTGAAACACAAAAATAAACGTTACATTAAAACGGGTTACACTTCTCCATTTTAACAGGACTAGATCATTTTCTACAGCGTGAATGTGGGTGAAATGAAAAAATAGAACTTCAGCTCTGGACGAGGGTCTGGTTTTAACCAGGCTAGAAGGCCTCAGGATTGTACGGTTTTTTGAATAAACAAATAAAATATTTGCGGATAGGTCGAGACAAATTAATTAGGGCCGAATGAACCGTCACAGCTGGAAGGATTGATCAAAAAAGATTATGACATTCTATCTCAATAATTTTAGGTTATAACACTTAGATAAACGGAAAAGTAAGAAAATTGCAGTGGACCTCCCGTTAGCATAGCATATGCCTAACAGCGGACATTTTATAACTTTGTAACGGTAGACGGCTCACATCGGATTCGCTAACAAAGCGTACAGTGGCGCGTCGTGTAGATAAACAATATCGACTTTAAATAATCCAAATTTAGTTTTTGTAGACGAACTTAGCAGCTAACAGCAAAGCTAACGAGCCATAGGTCCGACGTGGTTTACGAGATGTAGTTTTATAATTTGTGTATAGGCTGTGAGGATATAGAACCGAACGCATCATACTTGTATTTCCCAATATAAGAAGCAGAGAAAGTGGATTACCAATTTGGAAGACGTACTTTTGTGAATAGATCCAGTGAATGTCCACGTCGTCTTGTGAGCGGACGCAAAAGACAGTCGTTTCCTGTACAGCCTGAGCAGGGTTGCCAGGTGAGAAATGTAGGATTATCGTACACCCATTATAAACAAAATAATAAGTACTGTACTGTAGCGTCTAACAGGCACTCACAGCTTTGTGGCGTCAGTACTGGGGGAACCATAGACAATACGCATTATTGTCTGGTGGTAATTAATGACCTCTACAGAAAGTCTTCTGTCACATTTAGAAAAGCAGGATTAGCTGGAATTCCAAGACGCCTTCAGGGTTCACAAAAAAACTCCGACAGACAGTTGCGACAGGCTGATGAAAACCGATCACAACTACACGTTTACAGAATGGCGAAATTATTGTATTTTTGGCCTTTGTCGGGATTATTGATCGTACAGAGGGCAAAATTATCGTACAAATACGAAAATTATCGTACAGCTGGCAACATTGAGCCTGAGTATAATGGAGACCCCTGATGGACGAAAAAAGGTACTGCAGACAGGAGCATAATAATTTCTAGAAAAAACCAAAAACAGGTCGGAGTCACTTTATTTTTTAATTTAGTCATCCAGTTGGGTTATTCGTTCTGAAACATTTAATAAAAGTAAAGGGATGCAGGTACAGAGTTTAATAACTGTTTGGAGTCAGATGAATAAGAGAAGAGGACAGATTGGGGTTTGAAGAATAAATAATAATAATAATAATAGTAATGAATTCAATTTATAACGCACTTTTCATTAATGGAAATCTCAAAGTGCTAAGGAGGGAGTAGCCCTCACAGACAGGTCTTAAATGAATACATATTTATAGATGTGGAAAATGGATTTAAAATTCATTCATTTCTAAATTTTGATGCACTTTTAACATGCAGGAAAGGGTTTTAACAGAACTGTTTTTTTGTATGTCCAGAAGCTCAGATTTAGCTTTTTTAGATTTCTCTACATGGATTATGGAGCATGCATCAGGGTATTTAACAAAACAGTTTGTTGAATAAATGTTTTAAAACGTGCAATCACTGATCATTTCTTTAATATGTAATGCACTTAAATGTTAAACTGAGTACAAATGTAAAAGGACAATTAATTTAATGTTAATATTTTTATAATTTCTTTATTCTTTGCACTAATATAAAGACAAAAGTGGACTTTTGGAATGAGTATTCTGGTCTGACCCCCTTGAGATCAGATTAAGCTGTATGCGGCCCCTAGATCAAAATGAGTTTGACACCCCTGGATTAATAGTTATATACCTGGAACAACAGGCCAAAATGAAAGAGCCCATATTTTTACTTTGAATAAATGAGCCACTGAGCTTAATAATTTCAAATTGACAATTTAGGAGGGCATGAAAATATACACGATACATAAATAAATCCAACAAGAAGGCAGGTCTTAGGAGGCTCAAGGAATTTGCTAATTATCATAGACTGTATACTAGCAAGGGGGTCTTAGAAGACCGTAAATTATATTTTCTAAAATAAAAGTAGGCTACAGTATTTTTTGATTTCAGGGTTAAATTGATTATTTCACTTTTAGGTAAACTAATGTTTTGGATCTGTTGTGCAGATCAGATTAAAAGATGCCTCCGTCGAAGGTTCCATAATAAAGATTGTTAACAGAAAATTAATTTGATCCCGGTCTGTTAATGATTTTTTTTTAATTTTTAGTTTTTCAATTTTTTAAATAGCCTCATTGAACAGTGTTGATGGAACAAGAGTGAGTCTTGTGAATCCCACCTCATCTTTACAGAACACATAATGGTAAATATGCATTAAGATAGGCCTCTGTCAAAACACATGCAGCATCTGACTTTTGAATCTCGGCTACTGTGGTTATTGATCAGATCGGATCAGATTTAATATGAAGGTGTGTCCAGAAACTGAAGAACAAACTCATATGCAACCTTGCTCAAAGAACTTTGAGGGGCATACGCAAGGAACGACTGAAAACAACAAAGGCACCGAAAGAACAAAAGACTGTCCACAAAAACTTTCAGCCGAGCAGAGGCAAAGACTTTCTCAAAGAACTGTCGAAACATGGTCATCAGACACAAATGGCCAGGATATACGGTCCGGATTTGGGGGTCCGGACGAGAATCAGAACCCAGTGAACGTCTCACTGGGGGCTGGAACAAGAGAAAGCTGAACACGTTCTCCAAACAGACAAGAGAACAAATGGTCCTGAAGTCACTCATACCAGCAAAGGCCACACCCCATATTGATCTGTGAGGATCTGTCGTTGATCTTAGTAGCCGGGATCAAAACTACAGCTGCTATGATAAATTTTTAATGAAACACATAGGCACATTAGGGCCTGCTAGCGCGGGCCTCATGATTCTCAGTTATACTATGCTCAGGTGGATCTGACGACTTGCTTCTTCTGGTTCCTGTAACTCTGTGGTGAAGCTGAAGGGGAGCAAGGGAAATGATCCTAGCTCCTGGCCCCAAAACGAGTTAACTTTTATATTTTTGTTTTTGCAGTTATCCTTGGCGGAGTGCATGTTGGGATTCTGATGTGTCACAAGGGGTACATTTTGGTAAATGATTATAATTTTAAAGAAAATGAGATGATATCGTAGATTATAGTTAGCTATATGGTTGTGAAAACCAAATTAGAGGTGGCAATAGGCTGAGGTTTAGGAAACATCTGGCACTAGTGCTAAGGTTAAAGGATGGTAAATTTAGACACAATTTCCAATTTATTAACCAAATAACTTTGGCATAATTGAAACAAGGTAGAGTTTTGTTTCAAAAGGGGGTTAAGAGGTTGACAGATGTTTCTAAAAATAGAAAGGTTGAAATTGGTCCCTAGAAATAACTAGATTGTAAATGTTTCCTAGAAACAACTAGGCCGAAAATGTTCCTAGAAATAACTAATTAACTAAAAGATGGTAAATACATTTTAGTATACAAAGAATAATAAGGATAACTGATAAATTGGCGTTATAAACAAAGTTCACTTGCGTTGATATTGAGGCGGCATCGTTCTTGAACGTTTTATTTTCTTTAATCATGGCATGGGGGAAGGAGTATTGATGCAAGCATATTTCAAATGAGCAATTAACAACACTGTTTTTTCCCCTCTGTGAAATGTGTGTGAAGCAGGATGGGGACGCCCCTTGGAAATGATTCCTGCCTGCAGGCTCGAACCATTCAAACCTGAAGTGGACCTGATCAGAGGATGTTTAGAAATATGATGGTTCTGTAAAATTATAGCAATTGACTTGACTAGACGACATGTGACTTATTGACTCAGGAAAAAGGTGTACAATGTTTTGTGAATTATGCTCTGCCGCCGCTTGCTATGTTATTTTTTAATTATGCTCTGCCGCCGCTTGTGATGTTATTGTTATGTGTGTAATTTCTGCTATAAGCTGAGCGAAAAGGTACAGTATTTTTTGTAAGTATGAACCGCCTTAAAACTACTCATAATTAACCCTAATGAAGATTAAGCCTCTTCCAAACCAACTAACATGCATGATTCATTCTTTGTACTACAGATTTATAATTGATTGGGTGTTGTTTGCTGTGGCACATTCTGTTTGTGATAGGTGGTTCCTGGAAATGCTCCAGCTGAGGGAGTTTTCTCAACGGAGTCCCGGGGAGGCAAGACCAGAACAGCCCTGGTCAGGAAGGACCCGTGGGGGGTCGCTGAACGCACACCACAGGCAGTGCGTGTCAATGCCAGGGGATCCACACGGTTCAGTGTGTTCCAGCCCGTGAACCAGGAAGGAGCTAAAGGATTGGGCTGGACAACAAGAGGAGCTCGCATTCGAACTCTCATGCCTTGATAGACCCAAAGTAGTTGAATAAAGTTGCGTGCAATGCCGGGGGTCTGCCCTGAGCAACGCCAAGGGAATGCCCCTGAGGAGACAACTGCCTGATGCGGAGGAGGAACTTGGGAACTTAAGGTTCATAATTCTGCAATATCCTAAGCACTTACTATTATTATTGTTCATAGTTTGCATATATTTCCTTATATTCTACAATTTGCATATTAACAAATTGAGTCAAAATGTGGTGGCCAGACAAGAGGGCATAACTTGGAGGATTTTGAAAAAACTGATTGAATATTGTGTATATATGCATTAAACTACGTTGTTTGTTGTGTGATTTTATTTCTTTTGTGATGGACCTCAGCAGAATGAGGTCCAAAGGGGGATTGTTGTGAAATAGAAATATATGTATCTTTGTGTTTTCTTTTATTATGAAGGAGTCTTCACACGGCGTTCAAAATGATCAAATTTCTCTCATAGAATGGTAAGGGTTTTCTGAGAGGAGACAGAATAGTGAGCATGTGCTCATGTGAGGCTTTGGGACTTAAGGAATGCTTGAAAGTGGATCTTTTCTTGTCTCTGAGAGGTTTATGGCAGTGCCTTTTGTCAGTTTTATGACTTCACATATTTTATGACTGGCAAGGAGACACTGGTCTCTTTGTTCTGGGTGTAAGCCACACTTCCCCCATCAGCTTCATGTGAAGAAAGGAGTCCAGCTCTGAAAACTGTGTTCACTTGAAGGCGCAGAGAACATGGTTGCATAAAACGTAGTAAAACAATTAATACCTTGATCATAAAGCACTTGTGCATTAATTATATAATAGTTGTGAAGTAGTTTTCAATCAGATTAAAAGTAGAACTGTGTAAAGTCAGCCTGTATAAATAAAGGTTGAATGAATGAATATTATCCTTCACTCTTTTACCAAAAAAGAGTTCAGCCAGCTGAAAAAACAAATGGTATTTCCTCTATCAGTTAAGGGGGGGGGGAAATACCCCACCAGAGAGACAAAGAGGGTCTCTGTGATTGGTGGAAGGCAGGAAATATCCTGCAGGAGTATATAAACTTGGGTATCCTCCTCCAGGGGGAGAACAGAGAAGTAGCCCACGGATCAGGTTGTATCTCCTCTCCCCCTCCTCTCTCCCTGTCTCTCTCTCCCCCTCCTCCCTTCTTTTGTCTCTCTATCTCTCTCTCTCACTGTCCACGTCTTTTAAAACAAATGTAATGGCTTTTAGAAAATAGAACAAATGTATTCTGTGACTTTTAACTTATGATTAATTAAACTGGTTTGGAACTTTAAGTGAGCGTCTGTCATGTGTGTGTATCTCTCCTTCCTGTTCCAAAGTGAACCAAAAAACGAATTCTGGGACGGATAAGTTTCTTACGTCAACAAATGTCACAACGGTTGTTTGTTTTTGTTGTTTTTTGCCTGTTTGTTTTTCTTTTATTTTTATGTTTTCGGTCTCTTTCTTTTGTCTTGTCCATATCTTTTTATTAGCACACAGGCACAAGGGCAGATATACACCCATGTCAATCCACACAAATACCTCATAAAGAAATACAACAAGGATGTATCCCCAAGAACAACACTTAGATTATTTCTTAATGATAAATAATCAACCCTCAAAGATTATGTTTATACCTAGGTGTTTTATTATTTTTTATATTTGTGATGATGGGTGTGGTTTATCTATATTCTCACAATCACAGGTATGGGCACTTTAAGGTTTGTCACATGGAATATTAATGGAGCCGGTAGCCAACATAAAAAATATAGAATCTTTGACAAGATTAAAAGATTAAAGGTAGATGTTGTGTTACTCCAAGAAATTCATAGATTACCATCAACTGTGGATGAGCTAAAATCTGCTCAGTTTCCTGATGTATTTTCAGCCTGCTATAACTCGAGACAAAAGGGGATGGCAATACTAATACATAAAAATGTTAACTTCACAATATTAGACACAATAATAGATCCTCACGGTAGATATATAATATTAAAATTATCTATATTCAGTCAAAAATATTGTATTGTTAGTGTATATGGGCCAAATGTGGACGGCGCCGTTTTTTTTCATGATCTCTTTTGTATTCTATCAAATCACATGGACTACGCAATGGTAGTAGGAGGTGACCTTAACTTGGGTTTTGATGATAAAATGGACAGGCTAAATACAGTAGGAGCTCAGCGAGGCTGGCAATCCATGAATATAGTAAAACAGTACATGAGTGATTATGGACTCTGCGATACATGGCGTTCTCTTCACCCTGATAGCAGAGAATGGGCCTCATGCAAGAACCGTTCGTACGCACAGACTTGTTCTTAAACTGTGCGTACGAGTGATTTAGGAGCATTTGTGGCATTCAACAATGGTTTCGTATCCTAAGATTTTTTTTCAGATACGAACAAAATTTACGTGTGGTCCAGACCTGTCGTATATTTACGAGCAGCCAGTCTGCTGTTATCCAGATGGATTTTCTTCACTAATAACTTTATATTTCATTAGTTTGAAGATATTTTCAGTTGAAAATGAATCACAATCTATAATTATGTTGAAAAGAGGCTGTTCTGTTTGAATTAGAATTATAATATTAAATGCGACCCGACCTCAGATAAGCGGAAGAAAATGGATGGATGGATGGATAAATGCAATGACACAAATTGGTTAAATGAAAATAAAGCAGCTATTAATTTTGTTGTATAGCACTACAATATTAATATGAAGTTAATTGAAATTTCGAGACATTTTAAAATGCTTTTGTTCAAAAACACATCGGACACTTGCATGTGGGGTGGGTCGCGGACGAGTATGCAGGTACTCGGGGGCCGTGGCGGGTCACGGCCGAGCAGGACCGCCACGCCGCTCAGTACAAAGTTCCGTGGGCCGGCCGCGTGCCGAGGATCGCCGAGCGCCCCACGTCGACCCCCGTGCGAATGGACGCTGTATTTGGAGTTTAATGACTTGCCAGGAACATCAGCATGTACACTCTGGGAGGCTGGGAAGACAGTTATGAGAGGAAAAATAATATCCTATTCAACAAAACAATATAATTAATGGATGGGTGTAATCTTTTCTAGCGATAATTCTTATAGCAATTTTTTGTAAAATAAAGACCGGATTTGTGATTGTCTTGCAAGCTTTACCCCAAACTTCAATACAGTAAATCAAATGAGGAAGAATAGCCTATATGCCACGGGGGGGCGTGACGTACTTCCGGCAAAATGCAACACCTACCCGCCACTTCCGGTTCCCATCCACCTCCGTTGTTGCTAGCGTTAGCTCCTAGTAGCAAACCATGACAACGACCCGAAACGGGAAGCGGCCGCGCGCTACCGGCACTACACGTGAGTACCGTTGTGTCCGCCCACCGGTGGGAACAGCTGTTCCGCGGGGGGGTTTCGGCGAACATTTATCGCGGCTATCCGTAGGGGGAACGTCGCCATAATTTTATATGGTTTTATATGTGTATAGAGTTGTTATTGGTGTGTATGCCGATGTTTTATTAATTGTATTTAGTCATTTATGTTCGTGTCTTTCCCGCTAACCGGAAGTGCGCCGTCTGTGTAATGACTACGGAGGTGCTGGAACGGAAGCCCGTGGCATATAGGCTATTAATGTATTATATAACAGAAAAAGGGCTTTGTCATTAAATAACTCCTTCATTGTATATAGTACTCCGAAAGATTTTGATATTTTTGTTCGTAAGTAATTAATGTGAGATCTCCATGACAACTTGTCATCAATGATGAAACCCAAAAATTTCACCTCACTGACTTTACCAATCTCAATACCATCTACTTTAAATGAACGATCACCATTACGGTAGTCTTCATATTACTGAATATCATGTAATTTGTTTTTTCTAAATTTAATGACAGTTTTGTTGAAACCAATGTTGTATTCTTTCAAATTCTTTCTGTACTATGTTCAACATTATTTTTATATCTTTGCCTGAATAAAAAAAATGTTGTATCATCAGCAAATAAAATACATTCAAAAAGTCCTGATACATTTACTAAGTCATTCACATATAAAGTAAACAACTTGGGTCCCAGTACAGAGCCTTGAGGGACTCCACATGTAATATTACCAAATTTAGATTTTACACCATTAATTTCTACAAAATGTTTCCTATTCTTCAAATAGCTAGATACCAAGTGTTTGACCTCTTAGACCATACCTACTTAGCTTTTCTAGAAGAATACTGTGACCAATGGTGTCAAATGCCTTCTTTAAATCTACATAAATACTGACACACTAGCTGTGTTTACATGGGCAAAATTCAGTGACCGGATTGAAATGTGTTCTGATTGCATAATTAGATAGCACCGTTTACATGGGCACAATCCGTTCATGACGAGTGTTTACATGCAGCAGGCTTTTATTCTGATCAGAAGTTCTGACATTCACAGAGTTGTACACTCCCCTTAAAAAACACAGAAGAAGAAGTTACTTCCGTGAAAACCACAGAAGAAGAAGGTACTTCCGGAACAAAAAGTAAACAGACACGTCAAAAATTGACCCGCGCAAGATTTTAATGACGGCCATTGTGGTGTTACTAAACTCCCTGATTGAGCTCCAGGCGAAACAACGCATGCTTTTAGTTTTTTTTACTTCGCAGGATGAAAGCGCGGAAGAAAAACTACATCAGTGAAAGTTCTTTTCTGCCGGCAAGTTTAACGCAGCTGCCATTTCCTCCACAAAAGACCAGAAATCAGTGGATGAAAGTCCGAAGTCAAGACTGGTGGGAGCGTGTGGTACTCACGCAGTTCACCGACCAGGAGTGGAAGCAGAATTTTTGCATGACACATCTGTCTTTCACGAAGTTGTGTACTTTGATGGAGAGTCAGTTAGCCTCAGAGGAGGTGACCGTTTGAACAACGATTCCGCTCATGATGCGAGTTGCGGTTGTTCTGTATAAACTGGGCAGCTGTGCTGAATATCGAGTCATTGCAAATCAGTTTGGAATAAGTAAGAGCAGCGTTAAAAACTGTGTGTACATGTTTTGTAAAAACATGGTGAGAGGGCCAGTCAAACAGCTGATCCGAGCACCAACTGACATGGAGGCACTGGAGATCGCCAGAGGTTTTGAGGCGTCCCATCACATCCCTCAGATTATGGGTGTCAATCGATGGATCACACATCCCTGTTCTTCCCCCCTCTGATGGATATAAAGACTTTGTTAACCGTAAAGGCTGGCTGTCCTATGTCCTCCAAGCTGTTGTGGACAAGTGTTGGTAAGACAAATAAACACTGTATGCTTTAATAAACTTTTACTTCCTCCTCCCTTCCACTCTGTGCAGCTAGATGTGCATCAGGTACAGCTAGATGAGCACTGTTGATTGATGGGCGGGGCAGATGCCTTTATAGTTGGGTAGGCTGCTATGGGATGCGTGTGTCTTTGTTTCCCTCACTGCTACTCCAGTGGGCTGCTTTATTCTGCTGGTGCTCTTATCTGCTCGTCTGAGATTGTAAGTGCCAGTTTTTCAAATTAGTGATTGGGATCATGATTGGATTTTTGGGTTTTACACCTGTCCGTTTCTGCAGCGTTGCTCTGCTGGCATTACCGGCTGTGGTTGGGGTTTGTTGTGGCGTGCGGCTAAGCCCTCGCCTGCTGACCTGCTTCCTCCCAGGTTTGGTTGTGTCTCCACCTCTGGGTAAGTACCTGTAATTTAGATTTTAATTATTTTCCTGAATCCACAATACAGTACACTAATGGGTTTTCTGTTTCGGGCACCTGATTTTACTGCTTGGAGCTGCAGCACTGTGGACACTCTGCTGTCTTGTCCTGTATTTCCAGTGTGTTCGGGCGCTTTCAACAAAACCTGTACTGGATGGGCAGGTTATGTGGGCAGAGCATTGCTTCTCTGACTCATTTGAAAAGAGCATCTAGACTGGATGACGACAACGACTGATGATGGTCTAAAGTGTCTTCCATTACTTCGGAGTCTTCCTGTTTCACAAGGACCAAGTGGTGGACTTGAATTCTTGTTTTTTAGGAAATAACTCTTTTACAGGGACTGAGTGGTGGACATGAGACCTCAGTTTTAAAGAAAGAATTGTTTTTATGAAACTGTTTAGCTAAATATTGTAAATTTGCTTAGTCTGTGTTCTGGTGTATCTGATAACTTAAAGGAGCAAGAGCTCCTATCAAGGATGTTCACATCCTTGATAGAGATGAACGATGGTTTGAGAGAGGAATAAAGGAGGCCATCTTTGTGAAAAGAAATCATCCATCATTAAAAAGGGGTGGAGGCCTCCGGGTTCAACTGTCTCCCTTGTACAACACTGTTATTGCTAGTATCACTCAGTCCTCTGTGAATAGCAAACAACCATCAAGGTGCTAACGATCCATCGTTACGTTGATGACCCTCCTTGATCATGTGAGCAACTGGTTTCAGGCTGTCATCAGCCAACTGGTCGTTCCACTGTGAGAGGGTGCTATTTATAAGACTGAGCTGAATACAGCAGCTCAGACTGAGGAAGTCTTTTGGATGAAAGACGAAACGTTTCTACAATGTTTTTGCTTTGTTTTGTTTTTTTGAATGTCCAAAGGACCAGACTTAGCTGTTTTAGAGCAAGAGCTCCACCTTCTGGTTACATTTGGTGTTGCTGGAAGGATACACCATTGAACACAGACTTTTTTTTTTTTACTTGTTGGGTGTGTTATTTGTAAGACAAGACAGCAGTAGTTGTCCAAGGGAAGACCTATTTGTGGGTTTGGAGTTTTATTTTCTACGGTTTTATTTTTCTTTTGCTCCTTTTCTTTTCTTCTTCTTCCCTACAGGTATGTAGGAGGTGGCACAGCTACCGGTGGATGGAATGGGTCAGCAGAAGGCGACGGCTGGGGGTTTGCCGGGAGCCGCTGCTTCCCTGGCTGTGGTTGGTGGTGTCATGCCTGTTTGCGTTGTAGTTGCTGAGCGGTTGGTGGTTGTGCCCAGGGACCAACGTGTCCCATGTTCAGTAGTAGGACTGGCATTGGGATCAGTGAGTAGATCGAGGAGGCCCAATCGTGTATTCGGGCCCGCCATTTGTCAGCAACAGATGAAGCTCTTTCTTTTTGACCATCTAGAAGGGGAAGCAGGAGAGGAAACAAAGTACAGTACCACACCAATGTATAAGAATGACCCAGGTGAGGGAGTATAAGGCGCTCAACTAGCAGCTGCGTCAAAATTGTGGGCATCTTGTCCAGTTGAGGTCTTAAAACTTCAGGGCATAAGATGGCTTATTATAGCTCAGGTAACCCCCGACCTACGACCCCATCGACCTGCGAACCACGGGACTTACGAACATATCATATTTAATAAAAATATGAATTAAAAAAAAAAAAAAAAAAAAATTTTTTTTTTTTTTGTGTTTAAATGTTCTTAATTTCATGTGTACATCACTTTGTTGCAGCTCTGGTTGTTTTAAAGGCTTTATAAATAATAATTATGATAAAAAAGATCATTTCTGATCATTTTTGAGCAATTTTTGAGCAATTTTGGGAAACAGGAAGTAGGTCTTCAGTTTACACGGTCACAAATTAATGTAGAACACCGGACGCTATTTAAGGTTCAGTCACTGGGGTCTCCGGTCACAAATTAATGTAGAACACCGGACCGGACGCCATCTTAGGTTAGCTGCCGAGAGCTGGACGAAGACTGGTGACCAGGATGGCTTCATATGGATTAATTACTAGCTGGAAACGTCTCTGTGAACTTTGTGGATGTCTCAGGCAGGAGCGGATTTATCGCCGATCGTGCCAGGCCGCCGTGCGAACACCTCCAGCCGGCCTGGCTACACCTCCGGCCTGGCTAGCTCCAGAGCTAACACTGGAGCTAACACGGGAGCCGGCCTTTTGAACACTGGTGACCAGGATCGCATCATGTGGATTAATTACTAGCTGGAATAGCTCTGTGGACGTCTCAGGCTGGAGCAGCGGCTGGAGCAGGAGCTGCAGATTGATCGCGCCGCCGCTCCAACACTAGCTCATGGCTTGGCTAGCAGAAGCTAGCCAGCTAGCTAACACAGGCCTGGAGCAGCTGCGGTGGCCCGCGCTGCTCGGCCCGAAAACAATCAACGCATGGCAACCTAAGATGTCGGCTTTGACCATCTCAAAGTAAGAAAATATATTTTTATTTATTCTGTAAATGTGAATAGCAATGTTTAACATTACAGTACACTACTGTACATGATTAAATGTGCGCACGCTCCGTTAGCATGATAAATAAGGGTTGAATGAATGAATGAATGAATAATTTTTTTTTTAAATATAATTTTCACCCCCTACCTACGAACGGATCGAGCTGCGAACGGTTCTTAGGTCCCAAACTCGTTCGTAGGTCGGGGGTTCCCTGTATTTAGAGTTGTGACAAGGTGCTTTTGCATTGTGGGATTCTGGTGGTGAGAAATCCTACTAATGCTGGTCCTTCAGTTCATGGCTTTAAAATGGGCCATGACTGAGAATGTTAGGGAATATATTTTGGGGCATTGGTGCATGGTCTATTTAGATAACAATGCTGTGAGTTATTTTTATTCAGCCAAGCTTGGTGCCATGGAGCACCGCTGGGCTGTTCAACTTGCTGCTTTTGATTCTAGATATTTATGAAATAGCGTTCTGGACGCAGCAATGACAATGCTGAAGTGTGCAGGTCCATCGTCGGGGCGACGATGCAACAAAGGGGGGTAGAATGTGGTGAGATGGTGTTCCACTTCCCCCTCCCTTCCACTCTGTGCAGCTAGATGTGCATCAGGTGCAGCTAGATGAGCACTGTTGATTGATGGGCGGGGCAGTGTGTCTTCGTTTCCCTCACTGCTGCTCCAGTGGGCTGCTTTATTCTGCTGGTGCTCTTATTTGCTCGTCTGAGATTGTAAGTGCCAGTTTTTCAAATTAGTGATTGGGATCATGGTTGGATTTTTGGGTTTTACACTTGTCCGTTTCTGCAGCGTTGCTCTGCTGGCATTGCCGGCTGTGATTGGGAATTGTTGTGGCGTGCGGCTAAGCCCTCGCCTGCTGACCTGCTTCCTTCCAGGTTTGGCTGTGTCTCCACCTCTGGGTAAGTACCTGCAATTTAGATTTTAATTATTTTCCTGAATCCACAATAATGGGTTTTCTGTTTCAGGCACCTGATTTTACTGCTTGGAGCTGCAGCGCTGTGGATACACTGCTGTCTTGTCCTGTATTTCCAGTGTGTTCAGGCATTGTCAACAAAACCTGTACTGGATGGGCAGGATATGTGGACAGAGCATTGCTTCTCTGACTCCGTTGAAAAGAGCATCTGGACTGGACGACAACGACTGATGGTCTAAAGTGTCTTTCATTACTCCTGAGTCTTCCTGTTTCACAAGGACTGAGTGGTGGACTTGAATTCTTGTTTTTAGGAAATAACTATTTTACAGGGACCGAGTGGTGGACATGAGACCTCAGTGTTAAATCAGAGTCAGAGTCAGAGAGTCTTTATTGTCATTTGCACCGCATGTAGTACATGTGATGAAAACGAAATTATGTACACGGGGTCCCAGTTACATCCAACAACAACTACAAGAGAAACAACAAATGCAAGAGAAAAACAGTAATAACATTCTAGGATTAACTAAGAGAAGCATCAGCTAGTAATACTCTAAGCCCTAATGTAGTAGAAAAACATCGTTATAAACAGCAGCACGAACATGAGTCATTATGAGCAGATGGTCACAGGTGAAACGCAGCAACAAGAAACAGATCAGCATCAACATGATGTGATATTTTGCAGTGTTTATTCTTGTTATTTATTTATTCATGAGTCTGACAGCCTCAGGGTAGAAGCTGTTCCTCAGTCTAGTGGTTCTACATTTGATGCTCCTCAACCTCCGTCCTGAGGGGAGTGGGGCAAAGAGCGAGTGTGCTGGGTGAGTGAGATCCTTCATGATGCAGGTGGCTCTTTTCCTGCACCTGGAGGTGTAAACGTCCGCGATGGTGGGGAGTCTGACTCCAACAGACTTCTGTGCAGCCTTCACCACTCTCTGTAGAGCTTTCCTCTCTTCAACTGTGCAGCCTCCATGCCACACATTGATGCTGGAGCACAGGACGCTCTCCACTGCACACCTGTAGAACGAGGTGAGAACTGGGCTGCTCAGACCAGCACGTCTCAGCCGTCTGAGGAAGTAGAGTCTCTGATGACCTTTCTTGATCAGGCTGGTGGTGTTGTTGCTCCAGCTGAGGTTATCATTCAAGTGTACACCCAAGTATTTGTAGCTGGAGACCACTTCCACTGCAGACCCACCCATTTTCAGTGGGGCGTGGGTGTGTTTGTTCCTCCTGAAGTCCACAATCATCTCCTTTGTCTTCTTCACATTCATGTGAAGGTTATTCTCTTTGCACCAGCTCTCCAGGTGCTCCACCTCCTGTCTGTAGCTGGACTCATCATTGTTTGTGATGCAGCCCACCACAGCTGTATCATCTGCAAACTTAACAATATGACAGCCTGGAAGTGTGGCTGTACAATCATATGTGAGCAGAGTGAACAGAAGGGGGCTCAGCACACATCCTTGAGGAGAGCCAGTGCTGAGGGTTATGGTGGAGGAGGAGAAGTTGTGGATCTTCACGGACTGTGGTCTGTTTGTTAAGAAGTCTAGTACCCAGTTACAAATAGAGGGGCTTAGTCCAAGTGTAGATAGTTTGTCTATCAGAGTTTGGGGGATCATGGTGTTGAAGGCAGATGTGAAGTCCACAAAGAGCAGGCGCACGTATGAGTCCTTCTGATCCAGGTGGGTGAGAGCAGTGTGGACCACGGAAGAAATGGCGTCCTCTGTTGATCGGTTCTCACGGTATGCGTATTGATGAGGGTCCACGTTGGTGTTCACGGTTTTCTTTATGTGGGACATGACCAGTTTCTCAAAACATTTAGCGACCACCGGGGTGAGAGCCACCGGTCTATAGTCATTCAGACCAGTCACTGTGGAGCTCTTTGGAACTGGGATGATGGTGGCAGTCTTCAGGCAGGTGGGAACTGACTCCAGTGAAAGTGAGGTGGTGAATAAATAATTGTTTTTATGAAACTGTTTAAATAAATATTATAAATTTGCTTAGTCTATGTTCTGATGTATCTGATAAAGTAAAGGAGCAAGAGCTCCACCTTCTGGTCACAAAATGAAATGATTTTTTTTTTTTTTTTTTGGAATGTGTGGTATACACACGGAATTACTACTAACTAAGGATCTTTTTCCACCTGCAGTGCATCTCAGCATTATTGCCTGGCTAGGCACGTTATTGGTCTCTCCTCCACTGCAAAGTCAGTCAAAGACCTAGATGACATGGTCCAGAGTGCAGCTGTTGTCTTATCCATTCCCTCAACTGATGTGAATGTTGAAAAACATTTTCACAACCTGCAGTCAAAGTTATTGCAAATTGGACATCTCACAGATTAAACTGTTCAGGAGAGCAGTATGGATGAGGACTTGAAGGTACAGTATGTATAATTTTGGGTTTTAGTTTTTCCTACTTACTAAAACTTGCATATAAATATATTTAAAAAACATGAATTGAAAATGATTAATGCATATCACTATCCAGCTGTAAAGCATGAGTTTTAAAATGAGGAAGTGACATTATTGCACAGTAATGTTTTTAAGCAACACAACAACAAACAGCTTAAAAAAAGAAGACCCTTTGTTCCTAATAATTCTTTATCGGCTCAATTGACTAATCTAAAATTATTTGTAGCAGTACCGTGCTGTGTCCTTCTTTCATTGTGATGACATCAAACGTAACCGAATGCTTTGTTTATACGAGTCATTCACTCATTGTTTGGTTTAGTCACATTTAGAAGTTAATAATTATGCTATAAGTAAAACAATTCTGTTGGTAATGAGCTAATTGTTATTTTCAAAAGGAATTGCAGGAAAAAATAACTTTGGAAAACACTACAAACGAGTGCTTGACAAGGCTCCCCTGGTTGAAGATGGTCAACCAAATCTGTACTTCTGCAAAGGGTTCATGAATCACGTCACAAAATACCTTCTCCCATTTGCTGGACTGTGGACTGGGATAATGTTTGGTTGGTTTTATATCCAAAAAAGCATATGCACATTGACAACACGATAAAGTATTTATTTATTCATCACATAACTACATTTACATTGTTTTTGAATGAAGGAGACCTTGGTCGACATGGAAATGGACTTTCATATCAGAACTACTCCAAAAAAATACAGCTTGCTTAAGCATCAAAAGACAAGTATCTATTTTTTGATTATTTAACAAATGCATTACAGGTGGTCCCCGACTTACGAGCACTCTGACCTACGAGCGCCCGACTTTACGAGAGCTTCCAGGAACCAAACTACCGACTTGCGAGCTGCCGTTCCGATTTTACGAGAGAACATTAGAAAGCGTTGTTCCAAAATACGAGCGGAAGTTCCAGAGTTACGAGAATTTACCGTTAGAAACTATTGCTCCAAATAACGAGATGAAAATTCCGGGTTTACGAGAAAACTCCGTTAGAAACCATTGTTCTGTTTTACGAGAACCGAGTGTTCGTGCTGACGGCTGAATGTCATGTTTCGAAGGGGAGTTTGGGGCAGGAGGTGGAGTGTGGGGGGGCGGGGGAGGTGGAGTGGAGGGGTTGGTTTCGGGGGGATGGGCGATGGTTGGTTTCGGGTTGGGGGATGGGCGATTTAACCATGCACCTGCACTGGACTTGGACTGGACATGCACATTACACATGGCGGGCACGATGTGGGGGGTGGGGGTATATTTCGCGTGACAAATGGAAAAGTACAGCAGCGGAAGGTTACATAGGCACTACTTTACTGTACCCCCACCCCCAAAAAACAAAGACGGAGTGATTTCATCAGGTACTACATAAGTGAACAGCACGAATGCAGCCGCGTGGGTCTACAGTTTGGCAATTTGAGAGACACAGTTACGAACATTCGTTAGAAAAATTAGCATTCGTTAGCTTTGTTAGCATCTTAGCATACAGTACTTCTTTTGAAAGCATGTCTGCAAAGAGAGGAGCTTCTTCTGCTGGTGCGAGCGCACCTAAAAAGCGTAAGGCCATCACGCTGGAGCAGAAGCTGGACATCATCCAACGAGCACAGAGGGGAGAGTCGACGTCCTCCATCTGCAAAGCTCTGAACCTGGTGAGTTCCACTGTTAGCACGACTCGTAATGGCGGAACGTGAGCGCTTTTTAGCGAGACTCGTAATGACGGAACGTGAGCGCTTTTTAGCGAGACTCGTAATGGCGGAACGTGAGCGCTTTTTAGCGAGTGTTCTAGTCGCTGCACAGATGAAGACTCGTAATGGCGGAACGTGAGCGCTTTTTAGCGAGACTCGTAATGGCGGAACGTGAGCGCTTTTTAGCGCATGTTCTAGTCGCTACACAGATGAACACCGTAATAAGCATGTAGCGCACGGCAAGCGTGTTAGTTAATGAAATTTTATTTTTTATTTTAGGTCAGTTCCACAGTCAGCACCATAAGGCAGACCGCGAGCGTATTTTAGCTAGCGTGAGAGGAGCTGTCCCAATGAAGTCCACGGTGATAACGAAGCAACACACGTGTGTTATCACAGAGATTGAGCGTCTGTTATTTTTTTATTTATTGCGTCTTATAGATAACAAAATGTTATTTAGTAAATTGGAAATTATTTAAGAAATACTATACCTGGACAGTATTTTTAATATGCACTGTACAGTAATTTTTTTTTAAACCTGTGATGTTTGTTTACAGGTGTGCTTTGTTTACCTGAGATGTTTGTTTACAGGTGTGCTTTGTTTACCTGAGATGTTTGTTTACAGGTGTGCTTTGTTTACCTGAGATGTTTGTTTACAGGTGTGCTTTGTTTACCTGAGATGTTTGTTTACAGGTGTGCTTTGTTTACCTGAGATGTTTGTTTACAGGTGTGCTTTGTTTACCTGAGATGTTTGTTTACAGGTGTGCTTTGTTTACCTGAGATGTTTGTTTACAGGTGTGCTTTGTTTACCTGAGATGTTTGTTTACAGGTGTGCTTTGTTTACCTGAGATGTTTAACACACGGTCACAAGACTTTTATTAAAAATAATTTTTATGTTTCTGTAATGTTCAGTACAGTTCATGTTTTAACACACCTGTCTTTTCATGAACAACTTCTAGTCCTTTGGATAGAGGACTGCAACCAGAGGCATATCCCGCTGAATCTGATGATGATGCAGGAGAAAGCCCTCAAAATTTACGAGGATATCAAAGCAGAGATGGGGGAGGGCGTGGAGGTGCCCGACTTCCATGCGTCACGGGGGTGGTTTAATCGGTTCCGACAAAGGGCTAATTTGCATAGCATAAAAATCCAAGGTAAGTGAAACATTTCAGCTGTGCTTTAATGTTTAACACAGTGTAACATGTGGTTAATCTTGTCCTCTGTGTGGGTTTTTTTCACCAGGAGAGGCAGCAGGTGGTGATGTGGCGGTAGCAACCGCATTCCCAGAGAAACTAGCAGCCATTATAAGGGAGGGGGATACACACCGTAGCAGGTGTTCAATGCTGATGAGACTGGTCTATTTTGGAAGAGGTTGCCCGACCGCACCTACATCAGCAGGGCGGAAAGAACAGCACCAGGCCACAAAGTGGGGAAAGAGAGGATCATGTTGCTGTTCGGAGCGAATGCTGCTGGTGACTGCAAGTTAAAGCCGCTGTTGGTAAATCATTTTGAGAACCCCAGGGCCTTACAACATATTGAAAAGAAAGATCTGCCGGTGTATTGGGCATCCAACCGTAAGGCCTGGGTTACCACCCAAGAGGTGTTCTCAAAATGGTTTACCCAACATTTCGTCAAGGACGTACAGCGCTACTGCAGACAACAGCGCATTCGCTTTAACATCCTGTTGGTGTTGGACAATGCACCGGGTCACCCTGCAAATCTGACTGACCTCAACCAAAATGTGAGGGTGATGTACATGCCACCCAATACCACCTCTCTCATCCAGCCAATGGACCAGGGAGTGATATTGACCTTCAAGGCATACTACCTCCAGAGGGTCATCCGTAATGCGTTGGAGGAAACAGACAACTCTCCAGAAGTCACGTTGAAGGACTTCTGGAAGAAGTATAACCTGTGCCATGCTCTGTGTCACATTGATGAGTCCTAGCATCAGTTGAGAGAGAGCACACTTAACGGAGTGTGGAAAAACTCTGTCCACAGTTTTTTGATCCCTCACTTGAGCCCGAGGACTCAATCACCAGTGTGATCGAGATTATGGTGGAGATGAGTAGGAGGATGCACTTGGAAATCGAGGCTGAAGATGTTCGGGAGTTGCTGGCTGCAGAAGGCGAGGAGCTGTCCACTGCGGACCTGCAGCAGCTGGAAAGGCAGCTGGTGGAGGAGCATGAAGAAAGGTCAACCACTCCGACTAAGGTCTTCACCAGGCAGGCCTTGGCCAAGATCTTTAAGGAGCAGCAGCACGTCTTGGACCAGTTGGAGACACTGGACGCGGATGGGGAGAGGTTCGCCAGGGCCTCCCGAACTGTCCTTGACGGTCTGGCTTGTTACCGGTAGATCCTAGAGGGAAAAAAAACAGGAGGCCGTGCAGAGCACCATGCTGCAGTTCGTTACGAGGAGCACTGCAGCGACTCTAGGATTTGCTGGAGCAGGAAATGCCATCCACCTCTGCTGCTGCAAGCCAGCCATCCACCTCTGCTGCTGCAAGCCAGCCATCCACCTCTGCTCCTGCAAGCCAGCCGTCAATGGACATCTCCATCTCCAGCTCACCCTCTCCCCAGTGAACATCCCTACGTCCCTCTCCTGCACCTGTTCCCAAAGGTAAAGAAATGTTGCATTTACATTTTGATTTTCTGTTTTCTTTTATGTTACTGCACTGTACAGTTCATTCATCTGTTAACCCACCTGTCTCTGTTCGTGTCCACAGACGTCTGCTGCTCCTGCTCCTCCTCCTCTCCACTCCAGTCAGCCTCTGCACCTCTCCCCAAATGTAATGAAAACTTGCTTTTACTTTTTGATTTTGTGTTTTGTTTTTATGTTGCGTACAGTACTGTACAGTACAGTTACTTCATCTGTTAACCCACCTGTCTGTGTTCATGTCCACAGACGTCTCCTCTCTCCAGTCAGCCTCTGCAACACCTACCTTCACTGACCTCCTGCTCATCTCCCCACTAACCTGCACAGCTTCATCATCCAGGTACTGTACAGTAATGAAATGTAAATTTTATTTTGCTTTTCTGTTTAGTTTCATGCTACATTTCATCATCCACCTGTGTCTTGTCATGTCCACAGCATCCCTCCAAAGCATTGTGGAAAGGCCGCCCCCTGGTCCAAACATCAGCACACAAACATCACAGTAAGGACAAGTTGTTTTTGGATGTGTTTAATTTATCTGTAAGCACAACACCTTGCTGTCTGTGTGGTTTCATATGTTTCATTACAGTACGTAATGTTAACTTACAAATTTCTGTTTTCTAACAGTGACACCTGCTGCGTTCCCTCCTCTCCTGGGTGCAATGACATCACACTGACTGAGGTGATTAACCCTCCTGGGTGCAATGAAATCACACTGACTGAGGTAATTAACCCTCCTGGGTGCAATGAAATCACACTGACTGAGGTAATTAACCCTCCTGGGTGCAATGAAATCACACTGACTGAGGTGATTAACTCTCCTGGGTGCAATAAAATCACACTGACTGAGGTGATGCTCCATGCCTCATCCATGTGTCCTCCATGTGTCCTCCATGCCTCCTCTCCTCCACATCAACGTGAGGCCTTTTCACAACTTGTGCGTGTGTGTGTGTGGGGGGGTCATCTTTCTGTCTGTAATGTTGACTTCAACATGTGTGTTGTTTGTGTTAACAGACAGACCAGCTCTCCTGCTTCCAGTGGCATCACTGACCCATGTCAGACACCTGGACGCCTGTCTGACCAGTCAGAACACCCGTGCGCTGCCTCCTCTCCTCCACATCAACGTGAGGCCTTTTCACAACTTGTACGTGCATGTGTGTGTGTGTGGGGGGGTCTCATCTTTCTGTCTGTAATGTTGACTTCAACATGTGTGTTGTTTGTGTTAACAGACAGACCAGCTCTCCTGCCTCCAGTGGCATTACTGACCCATGTCAGACACCTGGACGCCTGTCTGACCACAATCAGAACACCCGTGCGCTGCCTCCTCTCCTCCACATCAACGTGAGGCCTTTTCACAACTTGTACGTGTGTGTGTATGTGTGTGTGTGTGTGGGGGGGGGGGTCTCATCTTACTGTAATGTTATGTAATGCATACCTTCTGCATCCTCACATCAGGACCAAACACTTGACCTGAACTCACATCTTACCTCTGAATGATTCTGCTTGTTCCTGCATCATCCTGCATCCTCCAGCATCCTCCATCACATCAAGACCTCACATCTGACCTGAACAGCAACTTTTGACAACCAAAAAGACTACCTTCACTTCAATCAAAGTAAGGGAACTTTCTTTTTTATGCTGTTTCTGTGCTGGCTTGTTCTACCTTTCTAAAGTTCATGGAGTGGAACTCTAGAGTATGGCACTGTTGTTTTTTAAACATGATGCTTGCTACATCTTTCCGGAGGATGTCACTTGTTTCTGATGTTTGTTTACAACATGATGCTGATGGATGTCATGTGTTCATGATGGGTGTGACTTGATTCTGATGGATTTGGCTTGTTCATGGTGGGTGTGAGTTGTTTCAGATGCATTTGACCGTTTTCTGATGGATGTGACACATGGTGTCACATGATGTCATATGGGTGTGACTTGGTTACAGTATTCAATCAAAGTATGTACAGTAAGGGAATGTTGGTGTTTCTGTCATGAAAAACAGCTTTTAAAAGTACCTGTACAGTACAGGGTACCTGCACTTGGCACTTTGTTTTTATAGTTTTTTATTTTATTTAAAGTGATGGGCAGAAAGGCACTGTTGTACAGAAAAAACTGTACAGGTATGTGTTTATAGATGAATGTGTGGTGTAATGTGCTAGCTAACTGCTTGTAAATAAAGTGTTGTGCATGTTTAAGGATCAGTATGTACGCTTCTTCAGACTCATGTTGACAAACGGGTGCTTGGCGTCTCGTTAGCGCCTTTTTTCCGATTTACGAGCGATGTTCCGGTTTTACGAGATGCCACGTGCGGGCCGTTCCGAGGCTTTACGAGCGACCCGTAGGTACGGAACTCGCTCGTAAGTCGGGGACCAGCTGTATTTTATATATTCTTGTTTAACACACTTAAGCTATGATATTTTTTACAAGCTTTGTGTAATATGTATGTTTGCAGAACATCACCGTGGACAACAAAACCCAGGGAATAATGGAAAAAAGCCAATGGGACCTGAAACATGTTCGTTTTACTTCAGGCAGGCTCAACAGAATCGATGACTTCATTGTCCGCTACCAGAGAACACACAGCACTACTGAAAGAGTACCAGGACTCAAAAAGAGACCACAAAGAAAAGGTTCATGCTTCACTGTATTATTTTAATCATAAAACTGTACACATTGTTAGCAATGATCAAGAGTTACTGTAACAACTATTGCAATCAATGTACATTATTGTTCAAATGTTAAACAGGAATGCTTTTTTTTTTGTATAGAAAAGATCAAGGTGCATTTCGGATAACAAAGTTTTATTATTCATTCAAGTTAATTCTAGTTTATTTGATCAAAGACAACAAAATAAACAATGTTACAAGATAAGAACAAAGCAAACATTTTGTATGAAAGTTTTCTATCCACAGGCTAAATATCTAATTTGGCAAAAAAAAATAAGTTTCTGACACAAATGTATTACCGATACACGTTTTGAAGACGAATTACCATAACAGTCATGTGGAAGTATCTGAATGGTGGACATCAACAAATTCGTAAATACCCTGATGCATTCTCGAGGTAGACGTGATATCACGCATCACGTGATTTCAACATCCGGTTTCGTTGTGGGGGAAAACAATGCGGTTTAGACCATTGGAATTCGTTTTGTTTGCTAGTAAAGTCGAATCGAATATTTTTGTGTAGCACACATCTTTGGAAGGATGTCTTATGAATACGAAGACAAGTTTACTACCAGATGCGCGACAGTGGTACAGTATGAAACTGAAACTGTCTGGACTCCAAAAATGTCCATATAAACTACCGGTTGATATGTGGGTAAATAACCCCATGGCCTGGCCCGAGTTAAACTACAAGGATGTTTACACCTATCTCATAAAAAGTCCACGTAAGTGAATTTTTTCCAATTTTATTTTTTTAATGATTTTTATTAGTCTTTATAAAATACGTTTTTGTATTTTAAATGAGATGTTAATATGAAATGCATATGTTTTTACTATGATAAATAGCAATGAGGTTATCAGTTTCATGCTAGCACTACTCATTGTTGAACAAGTCAACATAACTGTGAAATATGGTGAATAACTATTGTAACTATAGAAAGTGCTATCATTATAACATGTTAAATACCGAACTGTTTTCAGCTGAAGCAATTCGTAGTTAATGATGATTTCTTCATGTTTTATTAGGTTTGTATTCGCTCGAGGCCATGGAGAACCACAGGTCCCTGGAGGCTCACACATTCTTTGTTTCCGGTAGGGTGCAGACTGTGTTTCACATGCAAACAAATTATGGCCATACACTGTTGAAGGCAGATGTGAAACCATCTTGGAGAGTGACTGATGAACCACATCATCCATGGATATGCCTCAGTAAGGCGGGACCGGTTATCAGTGTCCACTGTGACTGCATGGCAGGGTAAGGGTAAACCTTGCGTTGTTTAATTTCCAGATGTTTTGTATGTTATGTTACAATGTGGTTTTGATTGCAATTTATCATAAAATGCTTAAGGTTGAATTGTAGATGTGTATGTTTGTATGCCAAAAGTAAATGTTATGATATGTATGTATCTATCCCAAAAGTAGACATTTTAACTTGCATTATTTTACTTAATTTCAGATTGGGTGAAACCGGCTCCCATGTTGGTGCCATGCTCTTCAAAATTGAAGCTGCGGTGAGACTTGGGCTTACAGCATCAACGTGCACGGACAAGCCTTGTGTTTGGAACCAGTGCTTTACAAAAACTGTGAGCCCTGCAAAGATTGCAAATATTAATTTTTATAAAGTGAACGTTAAAGAGAAGCTTCGAAACTCAAGCACAAAGAAAAGGGTTGTTCCTACTGCAGCTACTGCTAACGAGCAAATTAAGTTCATTACTTCTATCGCTGCACACAAACCAAATTGTGTTGGTTTAAGTACTTTTAAAGAGTTCAGCAAGAATTTCACAGGGTTAGGACCTGCCAGCTCGCACCAGAAGTTGCCACAAAATGTCAGGACTCTGTTACATAATACAGAAAAGAGCCATCTAGACGACAACTATGAAGAAACCATTAAACGGATTACTCTAAGTGAAGAACAAATGAACTATTTGGAAGAAGTCACCAGACAACAGGCCTCTTCCTTAGTGTGGCATGAACACAGAATTGGCCGAATTACAGCATCAATAACCGGAGAGTGCCTCAAAACCAACCAGACTACACCTGCCCCCAGTCTGTTAAAGAAAATTTGTGACCCTGACAGAGCTGAACTTGTAGTGCCTGCGATTGCCTGGGGAAAACAACATGAAGAGGATGGGTTCCGTCTTTACAAGCAGCTGTACACGGGCACCGGACCAACACCGACTTGTTCCATAAAAGGGGAGGTCTATGTTACTTTTCCCTGTGGTCACAAGATGAGCACCGTAACAAAGTCTGGCTTCCGTGTGCACAAGGACATACCATTTATAGGAGCCTCACCAGATGGTGTCATTCTATGTGAATGTTGTGGTGTAGGTGTGCTTGAGATCAAGTGCCCATTTGCATTCAAGGACAAAAACATGAAAGATATTTTAGCGGAAAAATCTTTCTTTGTTGATGAAAGGTTCAAAATGAAAGACAAACACAACTACTGGTACCAGGTGCAAATGCAAATGATGGTGTGTGAGGCTACATTTGCAGATGTTGTAGTCTGGACACCGTTGGATGTTTTGATGATACGTGTACCAGCAGATGTCCTCTGTCAGGACGAAATACTTCCAAAGCTCAAATGTTTTTGGAAGACACATATTTGTCCCCGATTGTTGTCAAACTTCCAGGAACAGGCAACTGTGAATGTATCTGAGAACACTGAAAGTCAAGGTGTCCAAGAAGAGTCACCTGAGTCAGGTCCAGTATACTGTCTGTGTAAGACTACTGAAGATTCTGGCGATATGGTAGCATGTGATCATTGTGATCAGTGGTATCATCCAAAATGCCTGGGTCTGAAGCGCCTTCCACAAAGTAAAAGCTGGTACTGCCCAAAATGCAGAAAACTCCTAAAGAAGGGAGCATGTGCAAGAATGTCCACTAGAAATTTTTATATGGCTGCTACTGTTGCTGCTACTTGATACTCTAATGCTGCAACTGTTGTTTACTTTTTTTAAATCTTATTTTATCATACTTTCTTATTATATTTGTACCTCTTTATTTTATCTTTTTTAATGTTCTGATTTATTTGCACAACGGGAGCTGCAAAATTATTTTGTTGTTCATTATCTAACAGCAGTTAAGACTTATAAACACACATGGTTAACTTGCAAACACTGTGGCTATGTGCAATAAGGTTATGTGCAATAATGGCCACCTGACTTTTTGATATGGCTGATACTTTTTTATTTTATCTATTTTTATTCACTTTTTACCTCTGTATTTTATCTTTCTTAATGTTCTGATGCATTTGCACAACGGGAGCTGGAAAATTATGTCGTTCATTGTCTGTGGACCGCACAATGAAAGACTGCAGTGTTTTTTTCAGTGCAACAATAACAATAAAAATTGTTTTCTCTAATTGTTGGTTCTTTATCATCTTGTTTGTTAGCTGTTGTATACAAGCAAAAGTTAATTAAGTCTCACAGTGTTGCAGAACAAGTATGTTTGTCAAAGTCTGAAGCAAAGACGCACATTCAATAGTGTTAATGACACCTATACTTTAAGCTTGTTTAAACTTCATGTCAGTGGTAGAACTAATATTTGTAAAAGCTTTTCATACTGAAACTGAATATGCAAAAATGTTCATATAAAAAAGGAAAACAGCACAACATAAATGATGGTTTCGTCCTATTTTTAATGTTTATTACTCATTGTATTAAAGACAGACAATTTTTTTTCATAATTTGTATCATATCTAAGCATTTCAGTTTTAAAAAAGCTATTTCATACCATATATACAACTGTAGGCTCAATTCGTCAACATTTTTAAAACAAAGCCAACAGGTTAACTGCATGCAGCAGTACTATTGTCTAAAAACAATCCCCTGTCCCAGGTTTGTCAGTGATGCACAAACAGTCAGAATTTTGTCACAGCTTGACAGTGGGCAATCCATACTTTCGTCTTTGCAACTCTGTATGCAGCGAACAGGTAAAGTACCTTTCAGGATACCAAAACGGTTCTTCATCAGTCCAATCACTCGTTCCACATGTATCCTGACAGATGAAATTTTTCGTGAAACTTCAACTTCTTTTGCAGACAGTTGTGTTTTGCCCCTAGTAAATGCTGGTGTCAGGAGCTCTGCGTTGCACAGTGTGGCAAAGTTGTCTGCCAAAGTAAAGCCTGTCGGCCAAAATCTGATCAGCAGGAAAGTGGTATGTGGGACTGATGAAACCCGATTCTCTCACAATCTGTACATCTGAAGCTCGTCCACCCCATGCTTTAGATATGAAGCTGATAGCTCCCAAAGGAGTGCATGCAATGAGAAACTTTATTGTACAGTGCTTCTTGTAATTACTGTAACATTGTGCACGTGCCTTTAAATTTTTGGGTGCCTCAATAAATATCTCAAAGCAGTCGATTATTGTCATCAGTCGAGGAAAATTTTCTTTGAATACCAAAGGCACAGCCTCAAACACAGCTTCTCTGTCTGGCCAGTGCACCATAAAAACCAATCTTTGCATGCAGAATATCTATCCACTTCCAGAAGTAACCAATAAGTGTTGATTTTGGAATTGCCTTAACATGAGAAAGACAGTCAAAAGTTATGTTTTGCCTTAGCTTCACAAGTGTCAAAAACAACAGTTCTTTTAGTGGAATACAGGTATTCCCCGATTTACGAGCGAGATCCGTCACAAGGAGGCGCTCGTAAACCGGAAATCTCGTAATTTGGAACGGCCGCCATTTCTCTCGTAAACCCGGAAGTCCGCTCGTAAATTTCGCCAGCGCACCTAAAAACACTCTATTTTCATCTAAAAACTACTTTTGAGTGCATAAAAATGATCGGAAACGTGTGTTTATATGCTTAACTTGCTAACTGTAGTGAAAAAACACATGAAAACTCAGTATTTTTTTCGTTTTTTCCAAAAATTCAACCCGGAAGTCCGCTCGTAAATTTCGCCAGCGCACCTAAAAACACTCTATTTTCATCTAAAAACTACTTTTGAGTGCATAAAAATGATCGGAAACGTGTGTTTATATGCTTAACTTGCTAACTGTAGTGAAAAAACACATGAAAACTCAGTATTTTTTTCGTTTTTTCCAAAAATTCAACCCGGAAGTCCGCTCGTAAATTTCGCCAGCGCACCTAAAAACACTCTATTTTCATCTAAAAACTACTTTTGAGTGCATAAAAATGATCGGAAACGTGTGTTTATATGCTTAACTTGCTAACTGTAGTGAAAAAACACATGAAAACTCAGTATTTTTTTCGTTTTTTCCAAAAATTCGCAGCTCGTAAGTCTGGAACCTCGCAGATCAGAGCGCTCGTAATTCGGGGACTACCTGTACTGCTCTTGTTTGTTGAACAAGCACTTGTTTCAGACAGGTATTCAAATAAAGATCCAAATACATCCCAGGAAATGCCAGTTAGGTTATGACACAAATCATTGTTGTCTTTAACAGAGTCTACACTCAAGGAAGAGCAGTTCAACATTTGCTGAAGCCTAGACACATGAGAAAGGGCATCATCCCGGTCTCTTCTCAAGTTTTCTATTTCTGTTATAAACATTTCCCTTTCTGACATGTGTAAAGGTTTTGTCAGTCCTTCAGTTGACATGCTTGCCTCCATGCTGGATATGTCGACAGTACTTAGGCTCATTTCTGATTCATCTTCATGACACTCAATCAATGAATTGTTGACATGCGTGTCATCTTCCGACGGCTGTTGTGAAGCCAAATGATGTGTTGGGGATGCTGTGGATCTCTCTGGCATGGAAAGCTTTTTTCGTGCTTTGGGTAGCCTGGCCCTCGCCATTCCTACGCAGCTCCGCTCAATTCTCATTTCCATTCACTGCTGGGTCTGGGACTTGTCCCATAGACAAGGATATCTCCGGTAGATTTTTGACCGGACCAATCAGAGAACAGAAGGCGGAGTTTTGAACGACGTCGACTGACGTCGTCATTCAAAATGGCTGCCGCCACGAAGGAATTTTCAATAAAACAAGGTAAAAAACTATTATTTCTCTGCTGATAAAAAATGTATTTCTTAGCTAACGTTATATCAGAAGTGTTCCTGAGCAATCAGAGAGCAGAAGGCGGAGTTTTGAACGACGTCGACTGACGTCGTCATTCAAAATGGCTGCCGCCACGAAGGAATTTTCAATAAAACAAGGTAAACTATTATTTCTCTGCTGATAAAAAATATATTTCTTAGCTGACGTTATATCAGAAGTGTTCCTGAGCTTAACAGTTCCTAAATCAATTCACGAAATGGTCAAATCTGCTGGATTTAAATAGTTTCGGTTTGACATTTTCCAAACAGCCTCGGGTGCGCTACGAAAATAAATGATAAAAAATCGAATTTTATCTCAAATGTTTCATCTAGGCCAACAGTCAGTAAATTAGAGACATATAATTACACACTGGTAGCAGAAAAAATATCCACCGAGTGGTTTCTGAGCTTTTTATCTGAATAGCCTGGACCTCGCCAGGCTAAACTAACAAAACTCCGCCTTCTGTTCTCTGATTGGTCCATTCAAAAATCTAACGGAGAAATCGCTGTCTATGGGAGAGATGCCAGACCCTAGTACAAAGCGAAGTGAAGGACATGGGTCTGGTATCAACCAGGCTATGCTTTGGGCGTTACTGCTATTGGAAAAAGAGGAGAAATATTTTAATCATGTTAGCAGTAACACACAGTACTTTAATATTTCTGACACACACATGAACACAATATTAGAACTTTGTTTTAGGTTTCAGGTTTTCCTCACTGTTTAGGTTATCTGTTATGAAGATATATATATTAAGTTACGTATTCCCTTAGTAAATTAAATCATTACATACCTGGTTTCTTGGCCCTCCGAGCAGCTATTTCATATCGTGCAACCTTTAGGGAAGATTTGTTAGCTGTAACTTCAACTGACTCTGGGCGCTGAGGGAAGATGGATGGAACATAGTCTGGATGGGACTGGACTAGAATTACAACAGTCTCAGAAAAGGTGTATTTTTACGTATTTGACTAAACACTGGCCGGGCAAGTGCATGGCCTACTGATGTTTAATCAATTACAGTGCTAACAACTGTTATAAATGACCTCTATTTTCTTTTTTATGTTTCTAAAAGCAATACTAA
This sequence comes from Garcialebias charrua, assembly GCA_038048925.1. Taxonomy (NCBI): domain Eukaryota; kingdom Metazoa; phylum Chordata; class Actinopteri; order Cyprinodontiformes; family Rivulidae; genus Garcialebias; species Garcialebias charrua. The sequence goes on along the minus strand of JBBPBX010009447.1, from coordinate 14,337 downwards.
TACGTACCGGTAATAAAATGTGCCGAACACACATACGTGTGCTTGCTTCGTGGTGACCAAAGCTTTGCAGGATTTACAGATCCATCTGGTTTTTGGATGCCTCTGTTGACTGCCGCTTTCCATTTCTCCCTTCTCGCTCCTGATGTAGGAAAAATGAAGTACTTTCTATCGGGATGTTTTTTTATGTGCGAAGTGCAATCCTTAACGCAGCAACTTTTCACCATTTTACCAATTTCACCCGCCGAAGCACTCGTTTGTATTCCCCCAAACAAAGATGTCTGCCAACTTCTGCAACACAGTCACGTGACAAAGTACCCGGCTGTTCGACTTCGAGAATGCTCAATAATCCAGGTAGAAAAATCCAAAATAGCCAAGTCTGGTCCTCTGGACATTCAAAAAACAAAACAAAACAAAGCAAAAAAAACTGTAGAAACGTTTCGTCTTTCGTCCGAAAGACTTCCTCAGTCTGAGAAGCTGTGTTCAGCTCAGTCTTATAAATAGCACCCTCCCACAGTGGATCAACCAGTTGGCTGATGACAGCCGAAACCAGCTGCTCACATGATCAAGGAGGACCATCAGCCTGACGATGGATCGTTAACACCCTGATGGTTGTTTGCTATTCACAGAGGGCTGAGTGATACTAGCAATAACAGCATTGTAAGTGGGGGACAGTTGAACCCGGAGGCCTCCACCTCTGTTTAATGATGGACGGTTTCTTTTCACAAAGATGGCCTCCTTTACTCCTCTCTCAAACCATTGTTCCTCTCTATCAAGGATGTGAACATCTTCATCCCTGAAAGAGTGACCGCTGGCCTGGAGATGAGTGTAGACTGCAGAGTCCTGACCTGATGATGTTGATCTTCTGTGCTGGGCCATCCTTTTGGCCAGTGGCTGTTTAGTTTCCCCGATGTAAGACTGATCACAGCCCTCCTGACACTGAACAGCATCCAGTCCAAGAACAAGATCCAGTCCCTCGGCACAAACGGAGTAATATTGTGTATGCTGTTCAGTGTCAGGAGGGCTGTATTAAATTGAATGAACATTGTCTGGTAACCCCACAGACATACCATAAAAATTTTAAAAACCCTATCTGTGGTCTCCTTTAAAAGTTATAAATGTTGTCTTTGGTGCATGTTTGTTTTCCAAATAGATCAGTGTGTGTAAATGACAGGCATTAACATAAAACACTTTGTAGAACGGTGCTTTATGAAGTTCAGTCCGTTTCCTTCCATAAGTTGACCGACAGTTCTGCCACATGTGGTAGAACTGCCACATGTGTTCTGCCACATGTGGCAGAACTGTATGCCAATATGGCGGCCGCTCCGACGTACCGCTGCTACGGACCAGCCCACTCAACGAGGTGTCCACGAAAACTGCCTCTCTGTTGTGATCACCCTGGCAGATGACAATATCCAATCAGTGATGGAGAAAGGTCAGAGGAGCTTTGCTATGAAATAATGATTGTTTGAAATGTGTTTATAAGTTAACTCAGAAACCGCCGATCTGACTCCAAATCCGCCCAAATTATCCCCACCCGCCCAAAGCTATTTTTACCCCCAAAGTAGAGAATGAAAACCCCCCAAATGGCAGTAAACCGCTTAATCTGGCAACACTGTTCTCTGGTCAAAGCCACAGAGGAAACCGGTCGCCATTTTGTGTCAGCTCTCCTTAAAGCAGAAGGAGATTGCCCACTGGAGGAGCCCCCTCCTCTTTTTTTAAAACCAAACCTTTATCTATCAGAAACTGACCCACTGGACTGGTGGAGACTCCACCAGGCTAATTTACCAAGAATAGCAAGACTGGCCAAGAAATACCTTTGCATTCCAGCCACGAGTGCTCCTTCAGAAAGGGCATTTAGCATTGGTGGCAACATCGTTTCATGCCACCGGTCTCTGTTAAAACCAGAGACAGGACAAACCAGTGTTCTTGAACAATCTTAAGACTCAAGAAATGACAGCAAGATTTTGAATTTTGTTAAGTGTTTTCAGTGTACACTTTTTTTTTTATATGTAAACTGTTGCTCTGTTGCTGTTCATCCTCCCCCCAACACACACACACGCACACTTTTTTGCACTACAAGAAATAAGCCTAATACTTGATTTGTTTTGTATTTAAAAATCTCTGGACCTAGTAGTGGAATTTTCTTGATTGAGATTTTGCGGTATAGCAGTTTTCAAAATAAATGATTGCAAAACGACACCCTATGCTTTTTTTACATTCTTTTTGCAAGTTTTACACGTAAAACATATATCATTACGCCACCCATCACATTACATATCGAAATATGAATTTTATGCCATATTGCACATTGCTAGTATATGGGCATTAATGGTGTGGTGATCCTGTTGTGTTCGTTCCAGGTTTACCTGGCAGGCGGCCAAGCCCTGTATGGAAAACAAACGTTTTCTTACTCCGTGGCTCTAATATTGATGTTCTGCCTTCTCCTTATGCAGTACTCCTTATGCAGTACTAAGACTTCAGCACCATGGATTAGGCAGGCATATTTTTAAACAAATATATTAGATGAACTTCTGTATTTCCTAATATAAAGGTTCTTTATGTCACTTACCTGTTCTTTTGTCAATCAATTTCAAGGCAGCCCTGTGCATAAGGGGGCAGAAACAAGCGGCGGCCGCCACTAGAGGGCGCTAGGGGCGCCGCCCCTTTGGAACCTGCAGCTCTTCACCATTTGAAGATTTTTTTTATTTTTATAAAAATGAAATAATAAAATAAAAATATTTCAAAATGTATGCATATATGTTTTTAGTTGTGTAGGATAAATATTTTATGAGTAATGATGTTTGTTTCAAAAAACGTTTTCTGATTGTGACGTACTTCCGGTTCCCCGCTGGGCGCCGCTAACGGCTTTTCCATTGAATCTAATTATAAACTAGCGCTAAGCGCATGCGCAGTTTATGTCCCATCTGTCCAAAACTATTGGACTGTACAGGTCGCATTTTCCGTCGCCCGGAGGCTTGGACTCGTCTCGTGTATCGCTGCGGTTCGTGTGTTTCCGGTTCGACTGCCGAGGAGGGGGGCCGGAGTGGGGGACCATCTCTGTACACAGTCAGAGCTGATCACACGCAACTAGCGACGTTGAAACAGCAGTAATTATTAATGGTGCCTTTCTACACAGGTAAGCAAGTAATATTAAGTGAGTTTAATGAATCGCTACATGAGCAAAGTTTGAGCTGATCTCTGTGTGCGTGACGTGGTGTGTTGTGTTGCGGTCAGCAGTAGCTACTAGCTGTGCTTATCTGTGGTGTACTGTACATTATAAAAGTTGCTAGTTGTAACTTATGAACCTGAATGTCTGAAGACGACTCCTGTCTGTCCATCTTCAGCTCATGTCATGAACTGTTTTACTCCTCAGAGTGTCTGTGTTAAAGGTTCAGTATGTAACACTTAAACATATTTCTTCACTCTGCCACATCTCCTGACAGTAGCTAAAAGACAGATACAGTACTTAAACTGCTAAGCTTCAGCAAAAAGAGGAAAATATTGATGAGTAGCAAAACACTAAAAGTAGCATTTTTTTTGCTGAAAGTATCAAAATGCTAGTTAAAAGCAGTGGTGGAGGAGAAAGTACTCAAACACTGTACTTAAGTAAAAGTACAAATAAACAGACAAAAATGTACTCTAGTGTAAGTAGAAGTACCACATTAATGTTTTTACTTAAGTAAAAGTAAATAAGTATTTGCTTTTAAAAATACTTAAAGTATTAAAGTAAAAGTACTTGCTGAATGTATTACCTAACGCAATGGCCTACAGTATCATTAAGTGTGCGTACTGTATGTATATTTTCTGTAATACTTTAAAAGTGTTGTTCCAGTTTAAAGAACAATGCTGCAGATAGTGCATGTTTTTATTGTGTGACACCGTTCACACTTGGGCTTGTGATTCTGTGTGCGTCAGAATTTCAGGGATGACCTGCAGGTTAAATGTCATTAAATAAAATAAGAAAGAGGAATGATTATACCTCTGAATTTTTTTATTTAACACAAAATAAAACCAGTAAAAACATTGAAGTAAAAGTTGTCTGATGAAAAAAGGAGCATTAGACCTAACAAAGGAATAGACATTGATCACTTCAACTCCAGTTTGTCATCAACTCTGATTAAAATACTGTCTAGTCAACCTTGTAATGGGTCAATAGTGAACAATATTTTAACTTCCTGACACCATTTGCAAAACTTGGACCCAAGTGTTGAGTCATTTGGAAACATCTCTTGTCTCCTAACGTCCCATGAACTGACACATTTTAATATTGCAGCAAGAATTTATTGTTCAAGTTCAGAATATATTATTTTTTTGTCCAGTCTGTCTCTTTTGGGAGAGAGAATCTGTCCTGCTGTACTGAATAGTCTTTCAATAATCTTTCAATTTTTTTTAATAAGGCCATGGGTGGTGCATATCTTCTGGCTGATTCTCCACGGTGGAATCCATTGTGGGTGTGTTGGCGATGCTGTGGGTGGCCCCAGCTCAGTGAACTGGTCCCAGGACCAAGATGGAAACGAGGACTGGAAACACAACAAAAAACAAGGTAAGTGTCTCTCAAAGTACTGTACTCACAAACTGGCTAGAAGCATAAATACCATGAGTAGGCATCAATGCTCCAGCGAAGAGGAGGACTTGACTACAACCTTGAGTATAGGTGGCTGGATCACAGTAAAATAGATAATTTTTCTTCCCCATAAATCAGTTATTTAAAATCTAATCTGGAATCATTCCTCCTTGTTAGACTTGTTAGACCTGTTTAAGTTGGGCCCAAATTTGTTATTATCTTTTGATTTATTTTTCATTGAAATTTTATTCTTTGTTAGTTTATTTTTGGAACTATTAAATTGAATTATTTGGTGGATTTTTGAACACCTTTGTCCTTATTTAAGTCTGGACCCTCACAATTCTATTTATATTATGAACTTGTATTACTAAAATAATTATAACAGAATATGATAGAAGTTGTCCAAAAATTGAAAAGTGGAAGCAGAACACTCCCATTCTCTTTTCACACTGATGCCTCAAACAAGGTGAAGATGAACCATGTTTTATTAATGATAGTTTTATACAAATGGATACACCTGATATATACAAATAAAAACATGAACAAACTTACTTTACAGTATACAAACATAATTATGCATACTTCTACACATGCTTAAAAAATTGTTATGGCGCCCCCCCATAAAAAAAACCACCAGCCGCCACTGGCAGAAACCAGAAGCTTAAAAATTAACCTGAATGGGAGCTTAACTGAACTGAACTTAATTTGCCAACGCTACCCAAAAATCAGCTTAAATTTGGTTGGCTTTGAACTGGCAAGGGCTGGCAAAGGACGAAAGGTAAAAAAAAAAAAACTGCAAGTGAATTCTGTGAAGGAGCTGAAGGAAAAGGTTGGCAGAAGCAGACTAAATTGTGCCCTGAGCAGATGTATTGCAGGTATGAATGTTTTGTGCATGTGAAATTGCTCTATGAATATGCAGAGTAATGTGTGCCATTATGATTTGAATCCATCCATCCATCCATCTTCTTCCGCTTATCCGGGGTCGGGTCGCGGGGGTAGCAGCCTAAGTAGGGAGGCCCAGACTTCCCTCTCCCCAGCCACTTGGAGCAGCTCCTCTGGGGGAATCCCAAGGCGTTCCCAGGCCAGCCGAGAAACATAGTCCCTCCAGCGTGTCCTGGGTCTTCCTCTGGGTCTCCTCCCGGTGGGACATGCCCGGAACACCTCACCAGGGAGGCGTCCAGGAGGCATCCTAACCAGATGCCCGAGCCACCTCAACTGGCTCCTCTCAATGTGGAGAAGCAGCGGCTCTACTCCGAGTCCCTCCCGGATGACTGAGCTTCTCACCCTATCTCTAAGGGAGAGTCCAGACACCCTGCGGAGAAAACTCATTTCAGCCGCTGTATCCGAGATCTTGTTCTTTTGGTCACAACCCAAAGCTCATGACCATAGATGAGGGTGAGAACGTAGATCGATCGGTAAATTTTTTTTTCTTCCAGCACTCGGCAAGGCAGGTCGCATATCTTTCTGCTCTTCCCTCCCTAAGTTTTTCCTACTCCCTGCTTGCTTTTCGTCTCGTCTGCGACCCTTCAGCGCTCACTCGAACCAATATGGAATTAATAAATTGGGCTGTTTCTTCAATGGATAAGATTTTTTCCACGAAGCGGACCGTGCCAGGAGAAGCTGTCTGTCCCTCCGACACACACGCGGCTGGATACGTGCTGGACTCGTGGGGTCAGTGGCAGCCCATGTGTCTGACCGTCTTATGTGTCGAAGACGTGGAGGATTTGTGGATTATTGGATTATTGGTAGCAACTGCTCTGTTTTTTGGCGTAAGCGGAGTTGTTTGTTACTGGAAGCTGAGGGAGGCTTCGGCAGCTATCAGCGCGCTGTCGGCACTACCTGATCAGCAAAATTCTCTGAACCGGGCCGTGAGCTCCTCATCCCAGCTGTTGTATGAGCTCAATCGCTCGCTTGGAGCGGTGGTTGAGCACCGCGGACCTGCTGTGCGTTTTGGGACTTGTTTACAGCCACCCCGGATCAATCAAGGGACAGATGGGGGTTCATAGAGCGGAGTGGAGCGGAACCACATATTTGGATTTTTTTCGGCCATGAAACAGCACCGCAGACTTGATGACGGCAGTGGAAAAGAACACTGTGGTCTATTGGATAACAAACAAGAATATTATCTGGCTTCTGTACATGTCCTTGAAAAAAGGCAGTCGGAAGCCATTCTCCTGGGAGTGTGGAACTGAAGAGACCTGCTGCCCCCCCTCCCCCCCAGAGATTTCTGTGAAGCCTCAGATAACGCCCAGCTGCACATCTGCTGAACTCTGTGTTTGTCTGAAATTTCTCACAGACTCTATCTCCTTGCCTGCCGTCTCTCCATTTGTTATTGTAACTAAATGTGCTTTTTGATATGGTTTTTACTGGATCACGCGGTGTCTTGAAGACAAAATGTGATTCATCTTTTTTAATATCAATGCTGTAAAACCCCGTGTCTTTGCCTGTTTTCCTGCTTTTGACCTTCATCTGGGGACAGATGGGAGCGGCCGCGCTATAAGTATATCATGTGTTGATAAACATATCATGTGTTGATAAACATGTCATGTGCTTTGTTGAGCTGCAGCTTTTTGCACTCATTCTCTCTCCTGGATGACTGTAACTACATACTTACGTTGTATTGGTGAAAATTGATGCAATGTTAATAAACCTTCTTGTATCTTGTATCTTGAAATTGAGAGCTTTGCCTTTTGACTCAGCTCTCTCTTCACCATGACAGACCGGTACAGCACCCGCTTCACTGCGGACGCTGCACCTATCCGCCTATCGATCTCACGCTCCAGTTTTCCCTCATTCGTGAACAAGACCCCGAGATACTTAAACTCCTCCACTTGGGGCAGGACCTCCTCCCCGACCCGGAGAGGGCATGCTACCCTTTTCCGGCTCAAGACCATGGCCTCGGATTTGGAGGAACTGATCCTCATCCCGGCCGCATCACATTCAGCTGCAAACCGCTCCAGCGAAAGCTGTAGATCACGAGCTGATGAAGCCAATAGGACCACATCATCTGCAAAAAACAGAGAAGCGATTCTAAGGCCACCAAAACGGATCCTCTCAACACCTTGGCTGCGCCTAGAAATTCTGTCCATAAAAGTTATGAACAGAATCGGTGACAAAGGGCAACCTTGGCGGAGTCCAACTCTCACCGGAAACGAGCCTGACTTACTGCCAGCGATGCGGACCATGCTCTGACACCGGTCGTACAGGGACCTAACAGCCCATATCAAAGGGCCTGGTACCCCATACTCCCGGAGTACCCCCACAGAACCCCCCGAGGGACGCGGTCGAATGCCTTCTCCAAGTCCACAAAGCACATGTAAACTGGTTGGGCAAACTCCCACGCACCCTCCAGGACCCTGCTGAGGGTGTAGAGCTGGTCCAGTGTTCCACGACCAGGACGAAAACCACACTGCTCCTCCTGAATCCGAGGTTCGACTATCCGACGGACCCTCCTCTCCAGAACCCCTGAATAGACCTTACCAGGGAGGCTTAAGAGTGTGATCCCCCTATAGTTGGAACACACCCTACGGTCCCCCTTTTTGAATAGGGGCGATTGATTGAATTGATTGGCGATGATTTGAATATATCTTAACTAAATCTAGGAAACGCCATTAACTTCACCAATGTCCAGGACTTCATTTCCTGAACCCTCCTCTGCTACAAGAGTAGAGATGTATCCAGAGGCTGAAAGAACAGATAGCCAACATTCAATGGAAGAACAGGTCATCCATTTTGAGACTGTTAGCATTTTTATGTCTTGTAATTTGTTACACAAAATATAATAACCACTGTGTACTATTTACAATAGACACTTGTAGATTTGTGAGCTCTACATTCCCAGCAAGACCAGGGGCCTCATGTATCAAAGACTTGCGTGGATTTCTTACTGAAAAGTGACGTACGGTCAAATCCAGAAAAGTGTCTACGCACAAAAGAATCCAGATTTATCAAGCTGTGCGTACACCGGTATCCACGCACATTCCTTTTGTACATCACAATGAACGTGGAACTGAGCGCACGTCAGACACCTCCCCTGACACGCCTACATTTACATATGTTAAACAGATGCAAATTACTTCCTGCATGTGTGAAGGACATGTTTGTTTGATCCCTGCGCGATCAGAAATCATTTCTAGATTCAGGAAAACAATGGATTTAATATAATATGAGTGAGGACAAACATCCCAAGTAAGAATAGTAATAAACTGTGTTCATCACGCAAAGAACGAGTGATTGTGTGCCGGTATTCGTGTGCGCGCACGCTGCTGTCAGGTGCGCCACCGGCTCATTCATTCATTCTGAGTGAAAATATTAACTTTGCGCACGAGTTAATTACCATAATTACTGTAAACACAGAGGAACTTACTTGGATGTTTGCTAGAACATAGATCTTCGTTTATTTAATAGATGATATGAAGAAACGAGTCTCTGCGTCTCAGTGGAGACTTTTCATGACATGACGTGATGTTGGAGTCTCCAAAGCGCGCGCTGCAGCCTTGTGCGCAATCTGTTTGTCTGTGAAGCTTTTACTCCCATACAAGTTATAAATGGTGTACTTTCACGTGTCATTTTGGAGACATCTACAATAAACACAGATAATGACACACCTCCACTGCCGTGTAACACCGGCGAGGGTGCACGCGCGCTCAAAGCGCGACCATAACTCAGCCTTTGGGATCATATGGATGAGACCATTCCATTGGACATGAATCGGCTTTGTGTGGACTGGACTGGCACAGCCCTGATCGACCTGCCAGCTCCCTCTAAGCTCCTGTGGAACCCCAGTTTCTGCACGTGCACGCGTGATGCGCGGCCCCTGTGTTGCGCCAGTGCGCAGCAGTGCCAAACTGAAAAATGATTATTTCTGAAAACGGCTGATAAGCCATATCCTAGATCAGAGAATTATATCTGTTTATAAATAAATGCTCTGCGTGTTACACTATCTATATCCTCCAGTAAGGCTGAATGTATCCGTTCCTGTTACATTTATTTTTTGCACAACTTTGCGCGTCCATGTGGATGTACTTGTTAATCGTGTGTTTGGTGGGAATATTAATCATTTTCACATCATGAACAGTTAATAGTAATAATAATAATAATAATAATAATAATAATAATAATAATAATAATAATAATAATGAATTCAATTTATAACGCACCTTTCATTAATGAAAATCTCAAAGTGCTACAAAGTGCAACAGAATTTAATGTCGATAAAACAAATAATAAAACAGTTAAAATCAACAACAGTATCAACTAAGATCAAAAGTAGAATCATGAGGAGTATAGTATGCTCGGTTGAAAAGAAAGGTCTTCAAGCCGCTCTTAAAGTCAACCACAGACTGTGGGGCTTCAGTTTTTCAGAAGCACCTGTAAGTGTCGCCAAAGGAACAAGAACCACAGAAACGTGCGTACGCAAGCAGGGGAGCTGGCGTGGAAATGTACGTGGATGCGCAGATATTCACGTTCATTTCAGTTTTGATACATACGGGGTTTTGCGTGGAAAGTGACGTGCGCAATGTTTTTGTGCGCACGCACGGTTGATACATGAGGCCCCAGGAGTATGAAATCTTTGTTAGCAGACCAAGAAAAGGTAGATCTAAATTTTTACAGATTTTTTTTTCTTCGGTTATTCTTAAAAAAAAATTAATTACTGTACATGAAATGAGAAAACAATGTTACAAGGTCTGGGAGGACAGACGCAACAATGTAAGAACTTTTAAATTCTTAGGATAGCAGTGCTTAGTTATTTAAAGGTTTATTTACTGCTCATGCTTTAGGCAATTAAGGAAAGACATCAGCGAATGGCAGAATGTGAGGAACCTTCAAGTGGACTGTTGTTGAAGTTCAAATATCCGAATGGCTTTATCAAGATGAGTGTCTGATCCAATCCAGGTATTGTGTTCATGTAGAGAATGTATTATTTATTTCAAGTGACTGAAATTACAATTCTCTTATTATTTTAGGTTTTGTTTGACTTTGTTGGACAAGATGAAATGGCTAGTGAAATATTCAGTGTTCAAGAAGCAACATCATCCACACCAATTCAGAGTACCTCATCAGGTTCACTTATGGGTCATGGCATAACAACATCAGCAACTCTCTATGTCCTTTGGATTTCAACTCTGAATATTCAGGTGAAGTCATTACAGTTATGTAAAAGTGTCAAACCGGAATATACGTTGTCTCATTTTAGTTAAGAATCTTTGTTGCTATGAGTGTTTTTATTTTATACTTGTATTTTTCAGGAAAAATTCGCAGAGCAGGCGAATAATGGAGTATTTGACCAGATACCGTCCTCCATCCAGTTGCCGCAGACCCTGCCATCTACCACAGCACTGCCATCCTTACTCTCCACCCAGGCACCTCTGGCCCAAACATCTGCCCAAGTGCTGTCAGCCATGCCCTGTGCCCCAGCACCATCAACTTGGCTCTCCTGCCAGGCACCTGTGTCCCAGCCCTCCACTCAGGTTCAGCAAAATTTGTTGAATTCTGAAGTTTCTCTGGTCACAGCCTCTGGTCCGCCTCCCTGCCCACATTCTGACCAGGCTCCACAAGTAATTATCATTGAGGACCAGACACAGGCATATCCATTTACCGACCAATCTATAATTATCCTTGAAGACCAAGAAGATCCACCTCAGTCTCCGCAACATCCACAAGAGTTGCCTTTGGATGAGTAAGTCAAAATGACATGTTAAGGTTTACTGGAGCCCGACTGTGTCTTCATTAATTTAATAAGGGGCCAAGATGGTGTAGAGGCAGGGCAGCCGGCTCAGGACCGGAAGGTCCGGGGTTCGATCCCTGGTCATTGCATACCTCGTTGTGTCCCTGGGCAAGACACTTAACCCCGAGTAGCTCCGGGTAGGACTGGCAGCGCCTTGCATGGCAGGCTACCGCTACCAGTGTATGAATGGATGGATGGCTGGTACTGTGAAGCGCTTTGGGGCTCCTCATAGGGGGCTGGAAAGTGCTATATAAGTAAGCTCCATTTACCATAATTTGTTTTAACATTAGGAAAACGTTGATTTTACCATTACACATAATTTAGATTTTCTTATATTACAGAAGTGATCTCGAAAAAATGGTCAGCAAAGTGGACATGAGTTTGTCCAACAAGAAACCAAATAAATGTGTGCAGGGACAGGATTTTAGAATGTAGCCTGCATGCCTTCAAAAGACGGCAGTTTGACCCAGCAGCAAAACTGGATGTTGCTTTTGTGGATGAGAACTCTGAAGGGGCAGTTGATGAAGGGGGTCCAACACAAGAGTACTTGACCGTTAATGAGGGCCATTCATCAGAGAAATATCTTTAAGGGGCATGAGAAGGACCGCCGTTTGGCTTTGGACACTAAAGGTAAGGAACATTTTTGTTTTTCAATCTGAAGGATGGGAAATTGTAAAATAACCACTTTTTAATTTTTTAAGCACTGGATTCGAAACCGTACACATGGATTGGAAAAATGATATCCGTTTGCTTAGTACATGGAGGCATTGGACCACACTTCTTCTCAGAAAGGCTTTATCAACAGATTTGTGGCACATCATCCCATCCAACCCTAGAAGGAGGAAGTTGGTAACCATTCGTTCAGGAAGCAGCTGATCAAAGTAAGTAACAATCCCCCAAATTTTGGATAGTGGTCACACAGATTAAATTAATTCTTCCATAATTTGCATAATGTTTTTGTATTTTGTAGATACAGGACACAACAACAGCCATGCAGGCAAATGCTGCAATTATGTAGGTTGCAGACAGCCTTAGCATTGTGGGTGCATCAAGGCATGTTTCTGCTCTGGAAGAGAAGGATTTGCTTGTACAATCTGCTACAGATTTCTTAGTTAATGGAAGAGTACACACTGCACTGGAGCAGTAAGTAATATCTATATCTGGTTCAATTATAAATCTGGTAATATAAATCTGGTAATAAAAAATTTAAAAAAAGACCTTACCGGTATTCTCCTTTTTTTACATGTTTGTTGAAGGCTTAAGGACTCTCGGCTTGCTAGATGAGATGCAGAAAAACTGAACTGTTTTATGACTTGTTTGTCTGTGAGGAGAGACCACTCCTGGCACAGGACTTGTGCACCCTTTTTGAAGTTTGTTTTTCTGTGCAAGGCAGCAACAGAAGGGCTAGAGAAAAATCAAACGATCTGCTACTGGAGAAACTGGTTGATCGATATTGAAGGTACATTTCATTGTGATACTAGCAGCATAATTGCTTTCAACATGTTCTGTGTTAACCAACATTTCATCACTGTCAAAAAAGGTACCTTTACAACATGTTTGTGTAATATGTGTGTGGGAGGTTGATAATATAACACAAAACAAATTGCACAGTTAATCATGATCATCAAATGCATCATCATCATCATCATTACCTGTCTACCAAGATACTAAGCAAAATGGAGAAAAAGGACCAAAGAAAAGTGTGTTCAGCATTGTCTTTAACAGTCTTTGTGTTCAGCATTGTCTTTAACAGAAATGCTTTTACATGTTTTGTATGTCTTTATTAGGCATACACACTTTACGCATTAAATCTAAGATCACCATTTCTGCATTTGGTCTTTCAGATGGAGAATGCAGTCCCATTACCCTTGAAAATATACTGGAGTTTGCCTCTGGATCATCCACGGTTCCTCCAGGATCATCCACGGTTCCTCCACTGGGATTTCCCCATCGTCCACAAATTGAGTTTCTCCACAAGGCCTACAAAGTTTTCCCAGAAGCAAATACTTGCCTTATAGTAATCTTCCAGTACACACAGACTATGAATCTTTCACAAAGTACATGACAGAGGGTATTCTGCAGGTCCCTACAGTTGGTGTTGCATAGGCAGCCAATAAGTATAATATGCAGAAATTGACCTCTGTGGCTCGTCACGTCAGTAACATTCATGACGGCCATAGTGATCTTTTTCCAAGATGTCAGCATGGAGCCATTGTGAGACAGTGGGCAGAGAAAGGTGGGTATATGCACATAATGTTTGTTTAGTTGTGGTCTACTAGAGTTTGGTTATGAGAACAACAGATGCCAGTGGGTGCTTCAGTGTTTGATACAAGTGAATTTTGATACCAACTTCGGTGCAGCACAACAGCGAGTTGTACGTCTACAATTGATTTTCAGGAAAAGCTTACTGTGAGGTTTTAAAAGATCCACAACCTCTGGATGTTACATTGTGTTGACAGGCAGCAGAGCCCAAAAAGCAATCGAGGCGGTTGTCCTGAGCTCGAGGCTGCTGAAAGATGTCTGTCAGCTGTCCCCTGCAGAGCAGACATCATGCCTGGAATTCTTTCATAATGTGGTCTGCTTCTTTGCAAGCAATTCACCCATCAATGGAAGTAAGGTACGTTCACTATTTGCTCAGCCAATTTTAAATTAGACCAGGAGTTGTAAGTGCATCAGTGTCATAGCACCAACATAACTTTTACTTCTCCAAACAAATTGGAAAATTTTATTTCACTTTACGCTTCTAAAATAAATTTTGTGGTTTCAGTGTTAGCCTATTTTAAATACCATGACTTTTGTACTGTGCTTGCAGAGTTGTTTTGACAGCACTCCACTTTAATGAGAATGTAGCGAAGGACCAGGCCAGAAAAAAAGATGTTGACCTGCAGTTTCCTATCCAAAATATAAGAATGGTGGTGCTGTGGTGAAGCCAGTCAAGGAGTCCGTCACATATGGTGAGATCACTTATAACTTCCAGTTATTCAAAAAACAAACATCAGAGCTTGCACACGTTGTTGCATCTACAATTACAATGGACACTGATTTG
>JBBPBX010009446.1:8748-54317 GCA_038048925.1 Garcialebias charrua | reverse complement strand
ACATGATCAAGGAGGACCATCAGCCTAACGATGGATCGTTAGCACCCTGATGGTTGTTTGCTATTCACAGAGGGCTGAGTGATACTAGCAATAACAGCATTGTAAGAGGGGGACAGTTGAACCCGGAGGCCTCCACCTCTGTTTAATGATGGACGGTTTCTTTTCACAAAGATGGCCTCCTTTACTCCTCTCTCAAACCATTGTTCCTCTCTATCAAGGATGTGAACATCTTCATCCCTGAAAGAGTGACCTCTGACCTGGAGATGAGTGTAGACCACAGAGTCCTGACCTGATGATGTTGATCTTCTGTGCTGGCCATCCTTTTGGCCAGTGGCTGTTTAGTTTCCCCGATATAAGACTGATCACCCTCCTGACACTGAACAGCATACACAATATTACTCTGTTTGTGCCGGGGGACTGGATCTTTGGGATGAACCAGTCTTTAATGTATTTTGGGGTTTAAAAGCCACTGGGACGTTGTGTTTAGAAAATAAACGTCTCAATGTCTCTGAAACTCCCGCAACATACGGAATGACCACTGGTCTGGGTTCCTTCTTTTCACCTGATGGCTGGCTGGAGTCCTGTTTGGGTTTCTTCTCTGCTTTCAGGAAGGCCCAGTTAGGATATCCACATTTCTCTAGACTCTAGAGAAATCACACACAAAACAGACTCTAGAGTCTAGAGCCTGTTTTGTGTGTGATTTCTCCTTCTGTCTGGCTGCTGAGTTAGTGGGGACGCTGTCTGCTCTGTGGTACAGAGTCCTGATGACTCCTAACTTGTGCTCCAGAGGGTGATGGGAGTCAAGCTGCAAATACTGGTCTGTGTGGGTGTACACCTCAGTTTGTAAATGTCCTCTATCAGAAACTGAGACCTCACAGTCCAAGAAAGCCAACCTGCCATTTCTTACATCTTCTCGTGTGAACTTGATATATTTATCCACAGAGTTGATGTGATCAGTGAAATGTTGGACTTCCTGAGATTTAATTTTAACCCAGGTGTCGTCAACATACCTGAACCAATGACTTGGTGGTCTCCCTGAAAAGGACGTCAAGGCTCTCTTTTCTACCTCCTCCATGTACAGGTTGGCAACAATAGGAGAAACTGGAGACCCCATAGCACACCCATGTTTCTGCCTATAATATTGCTCCCCATATGTGAAGTAGGTTGACTGCAGGCACAGTTTCAAGAGTTGACACAGTTGCTCTGTGGAAAGCGTGGTCCTGCTGTTCAGAGTGGTGTCTGATTTTAACCTTAAACAGACCACCTCTACTGCCTCATCAACAGGAATGCACGTAAAGAGTGATGTGACATCAAAAGAGACATTGTTTCATCAGTCTCCATGATGATATCCCTCACCTTATCCACAAACTCCATGGTGTTCTGTATGTGGTGTTCTGAGCTGCCAACTAAAGGGATGAGTACAGACGCCAGATATTTGGAAACATAAGTGACCGAGTTAATCATGCGAATGTAGCAGGAAGCAGGTGAAGACTCCACCTGCTGCCAGGATAATTGCTTGCTCAGCCAATAACACTAGGGGCGCTCACTATAAAAGGGCGTAGACTGCGTATGTGTGTTGGTTGATACATCTTTCAGCGATGCAATGACGCTTGTTTACGGACGCGTCACACCGCGCTTCCGTATCACATTTGCTGCATGCAGAGTACAGGTGAGGTTGGCTTCCTGCACATTTACCGTAGCTCCATATGTGTAGTTTATTTATTTTTATATCGGCAGATAATTGTCAGCACATTTACAATCCTGTTGATGGCGAGTGAAGTGATTCCTCCTGCCAGCGTGTTGCTGTGGGCGTTCCCGTTTGTGCGGGAGTGAGAGAGCCTGATCGGTATGTGGAAACAATCACGAGCCTTATGTTAATCAATTTGCTCTAAACTATTTTTTACTGTGGATTGTAGATTCATTTCCACAATCACCACTGCTGCTTTGCCGGGTTTTGAAATAACCTCAGAGACGCTGCTCGTCCTGCAAACATTTGGAGCGGCGTGGACACACCCACGCCACGAGACAGAAGAGGGAGCGGAGGATTTTTACGCAGCACCTGCTTGTGTGCTGCTGACCGTTCTTGGATTTTATAATTGTTTTTACTGAGTTCTTTTACCTGTCATTTATTAGAAGTTTGCGCATTTGTCTTCTCTTTTGTTTAAATTATTTATTTCATTTTTTATCCTGCAGATTATTGGCGAGGTGCGTGTGGCCTGGATGGTGACGTCTCCTTTTGTGTGACTGCAGTCCCAAGCACAGACAGGTGGAGGGATTCAACCAGTGTGTGTGCGTGCGTGTGTGTGAGTTCACGGGTGTTTGTATTGATTTTAATTTAGGAGCCTCCCATCCAGGACCTGGGTAAGCCTCGCCAACTGTGCTTTTTAGTTTGTGCTTTTCTTTCTTATTCTTTTAGCTACAGACGGGCATCCCTCTGCTTTTACTTTGTTTTTAATAAATTATCATTAACTTGGAACCTTGTCTCTTGCTTATTGCAAACACACCTGCGTGTTATTTGATTTCCTGGGTGAAAGTCCCAGGTGGCGCTGTTGGTACAAATATAATAGAATGTTAATTTAAAACACCGATTGCCACACTAACAATTGGTCTTAAAGGTACACCTTGTTTGTGGATTTTAGGTAAACCATACAGACTTGGCGTGGCCTCCCCTGGGTACAGTCTGTGGTACAGAATACGGTCAATAGCCTTGTCCTGCTCCAAAATTTTCAGGCAATCTATCAACAGTCAGCACTAGTGAGTGGGCGGCCGTGGCGTAGTGGTAATGGCAGTCGTCTCCCGATCGGAAAGTTGGCGGTTCGACTCCCGGGACCCGCACCATGTGTCGTTGTGTCCTTGGGCAAGACACTTAACCCTGAGTTGCTCCCGGTAGGACTGGAAAGCACCTTGCATGGTAGTCTGCCGCCACCGGTTTATGAATGTGTGTAGCATTCAATATATGTGTAGCACTTTGAGATTTTCAGTAATGAAAAGTGTTATAAATTGAATTAATTATTATTATTATTATTAATTATTTTGTCGGCCATGAGTCCAGTGTTTGTCTCAGTGTGTGTAATTTAGTTCGTCAGGGCACAGCAAATATTTCAAGAAGACTGGAGTTTTTTTTTTCTTTTTCTGTCACAAGTTGAAAAATGCTCATCATCCTGAGCTGGTTCTGCTAAAGGTTTCTTCCTCATGAGGTCAAGTTTTTTTCCTTTCCACTTTCCGCTACACATTTATGCTCCTAAAACATCGAATTTTATCTCAAACAATTCCAACACATAACAGTTTGTAAATGACCACCAAGTAATTACTTTCTGTAAGTTTAAAGAAAATCCTTTCTGATTCAATTAAATTATAATTTTTTTATATATATATATATATACTGTATTTTTAAATCTGAATGTTTCTGCAGTGCCCTGACATGACTTCTGTTGTGACTTGGCGCTACATACCGTATTTCCCGCCTGAAAAGTCGCACCTCTCTAAGTTGCTTTGTCCAATTATTGGCAATAAATTGGAAAAATCCATGAACATGTCGCACCTTTATTTAAGTCGCATCTATTATGCGTCACCGCTACGCGACGCGTCATTTGCCCTGCTGAAAATGTCGGCCACAGAAGCAAGCGCGGAAGGACTTTTAACAAGATTAACACGGTAAAAACAATTTATTTGTCTGCTGTAAATTATAGCAAAGATGTGTCTTAGCTTAACCGTTCCTTAATAAATTCACGTAATGGTCAAATCTGCTGGATTTAAATTGTTTCGCTTTGACGTCTTCCAAACGGTCGTGCGCGCTGCGAAAATAAATTATATCTAATTTTAGCTCAAACAACTCCAACAGCTAACGGTTTGTAAATGACCACCAAGTAATTACTTTCTGTAAGTTTAAAGAAAATCTGCCGTGTGGTTTATGAGCTATTTTGCTAACAAACACTGAGCTAACAGTAGTTCATACATCCAGAGCAGGAGGCCGGGCTGCGACAGAGTCAGTCCGACCAGAGGAGGCTGCCGTCGGACACATGAGGTCGGTGAACGGTCGGTGTACCCTAGCGGACAAAAGTGGTACTGCACCATTTTTTGCCAAAATGAAAAACGGTCATATCTGAGCCAAAAATTGGTCTAAAAATATGGGAAAAATCCATAAACATGTCGCACCTCTCTATAAGTCGCAGGGCATGCAAATTAGGCCAAAAGGTGTGACTTATAGACCGGAAATACTGTAAATAAACTGAACTGAATCACTCCCCGGCCACTACCCACCTTGGGGTGTCTATGAGTGCACACCTATTTCTCCAGCTCCCCGGGCGCTTTCGGGCTGCTCACTGCACCACCTGGTAGGTGGTTGGGTTAAATGCAGAGACGAATTTCGTCTGTGTATGGGAAACATATGCAGATGACAGGAAAAGACATTATTATTATTATTATTATTATTATTCATCTCCTGGTCAGCTGCAGGTACAGCAGCCTCCATCATCCACACGGTTCACTGTCCAGCTCCAAAACAAAAACAAATTTTGGAGCAGCTGTTTGTGTTGAGTGAGTGAAACATTTTAAATAAGTTTATAATTAAAATTTTAGCGAGTTGTGCTCTTCCTACTTGGAACGTGTAGCTGCAGGTTTTGGGCTAATCAATGCTCGTCAGATCGTCCCTCGATCGGGATATATCTTCTGTTTTTAGTTTTTAAAACAAAAAATATTTTAAATTAAACATATTGATTCTGCAACACTTCACTGTGACTCTTGAAAAGAGATTACTGCATGTAGACGAGGAGACAAATCTGATCACATATTATCTGTAATCATTTAATCGCTGGGAGAAATGTAGCTAAACTTTATCATAATTTGTTTTTGATCCAAGATGGAAAATACAAGATGTTCAAATTAATTTAGTAAGACATAGGAAGAGTGTTTTACGTCGGATGCCCTTCTGACAAAACCCTCAGCATTTACATAGGTTTGGGACCAGAGATACAATAATTTTACATTGACTTGTGGTTGGTTTGGTTACAGTATGTGACAATAACAATACTGGTTTGGTTAGAGTATTAAATTATTAGTACTAACATTTTTAAAAGCAAAACATAAACTTTTAAAAAATGTTTTCGTTGTTTCCTAATTTCTATTTTTTTTTTTTTTCAAGTGACAAAGTCCTGCATGGCTGAAAATCTACACCCACGTTTTATTGTGAAATTCTCAGCTCCCGCAGAGCGGAAGTTTCAGCCTCAGTGTCAGAAATAGACATACTCTTTTGTGATTGGTCGATTACTCTGGAGCTCAAACTGACCAATCAGCGAGGATCAGTGGTCTTTATATCGACAGCACGCGCCTTTTTCACTACTTCTTTCTCCTCTGAACACTGACGGAAGAAATTCGACGTAATGTCTGGACGTGGAAAAACCGGGGGCAAAGCCAGAGCTAAGGCCAAGACCCGCTCCTCTCGTGCTGGTCTCCAGTTCCCTGTGGGTCGTGTCCACAGGCTGCTCAGGAAAGGGAACTACGCCGAGCGCGTCGGTGCCGGAGCTCCAGTCTACCTGGCGGCGGTGCTCGAGTACCTGACCGCTGAGATCCTGGAGCTGGCAGGAAACGCTGCTCGGGACAACAAGAAGACCAGGATCATCCCCCGACACCTGCAGCTGGCCGTCCGCAACGACGAGGAGCTGAACAAACTGCTGGGAGGAGTGACCATCGCTCAGGGAGGAGTTCTGCCCAACATCCAGGCGGTGCTGCTGCCCAAGAAGACCGAGAAACCCGCCAAGTCCAAGTAGATTACAACATCTGCAAACAACAAAGGCTCTTTTAAGAGCCACCCACATCTGTCTGAAGAGCTCAGTCTGAATATGTGAAAGTATTTTATAGAATCTTGTAAAACAATTTACTAAAGGTTGATTAATATTTACAAAATACTAAAGTTGTAAGTTTGCTAAAGATACCCTGATGCATGCTCAATAATCCAGATAGAAAAATCAAAAAAAAAAAAAAGAAGCTAAGTCTGGACCAGACATTATTATTATTATTTTTTTTTAATGTCCAGAGGACCAGACTAAGCTTTTTTTAGATTTGCTAAAGATAATTCATCAATAAACTCAAAGGAAGTGGTTTTATAAGGGAACAAATCAACTAAATCAAATCTAGTTTGAGTTTTGAAACATTTGCTCAACTGTAAAATTGTTTAAAACATTATAAATAAAGACATGCAGATGTGTTTAAGGATTGATTAAAAGATGTCAGTGTTGATTCCTGCTGTGCTTCTGAACATAACCTCTATTTCTTGGTGAAGGCTGGTGAAGAATTGGCCTGGCCCTCGCCTTCCTGCACAGCTCCGCTCAATTCTCATTTCAGCGAAGTGAAGGACAAGGGTCTGGTTTTAACCGTGAAGAATCGATGCTCAGCGTAAACTCTTTAAAACACCTGCAGGACTGAACTCATCCAGTCTGGCACCAACAACAACATATTAGAGATACAGGGAACCCCCGTGTTACGAACGAGTTCGGGACCTAAGAACGGTTCGCAGCTCGATTCTGCCGTAGGTAGGGGGTGAAAATTATTTAAAAAAAAAAATTATTCATTCATTCAACCTTTATTTATCATGCTAACGGAGCGCGCGCACACATTTAAGCATGTACAGTAGTGTACTGTAATGTTAAACATTGCTATTCACATTTACAGAATAAATAAAAATATATTTTCTTACTTTGAGATGGTCAAAGCCGACATCTTAGGTTGCCATGCGTTGATTGTTGTCGGGCCGAGCAGCGCGGCGGCCGGCCAGTGAACCACCGCAGCTGCTCCAGACCTGTGTTAGCTAGCTGGCTAGCTTCTGCTAGCCAAGCCATGAGCTGGTGTTGGAGCGGCGGCGCGATCAATCTGCAGCTGCTGCTGCTGCCTGAGACATCCACAAAGTTCACAGAGACGTTTCCAGCTCGTAATTAATCCATATGAAGCCATCCTGGTCACCAGTCTTCGGCCGGCTACCGTGTTAGCTCCCGTGTTAGCTTCTGGAGCTAGCCAGGCCAGAGCCTGGCCGGAGGTGTTCGCGCAGCGGCCTGGCACGATCAGCGATAAATCCGCTGCTGCCTGAGACATCCACAAAGTTCACAGAGACGTTTCCAGCTCGTAATTAATCCATATGAAGCCATCCTGGTCACCAGTCTTCGGCCGGCTACCGTGTTAGCTCCCGTGTTAGCTTCTGGAGCTAGCCAGGCCAGAGCCTGGCCGGAGGTGTTCGCGCAGCGGCCTGGCACGATCAGCGATAAATCCGCTGCTGCCTGAGACATCCACAAAGTTCACAGAGACGTTTCCAGCTCGTAATTAATCCATATGAAGCCATCCTGGTCACCAGTCTTGGGCTGGCTCCCGGGCAGCTAACCTAAAATGGCGTCCGGTGTTCTGTGACCGGAGACCCCAGTGACTGAACCTAAAATGGCGTCCGGTGTTCTACATTAATTTGTGACCGTGTAAACTGAAGACCTACTTCCTGTTGCCCAAGATTGCTCAAAAATGATCAGAAATGATCTTTTTTATCATAATTATTATTTATAAAGCCTTTAAAACAACCACAGCTGCAACAAAGTGATGTACACATGAAATTAAGAACATTTAAACACAAAAAAAGTAAAATATTTTTTTATTTTTTAAATACAGTAATTTCATATTTTTATTAAATATGATATGTTCGTAGGTCCCGTTGTTCGTAGGTCGATGGAGTCGTAAGTGGGGGGTTACCTGTACTGGCTGTTTCAGAGGGCGGAGTAAATGTAAACAGATTTTTGTAGGGCGTGGCATTCAGAGCTCATTATCATAAACCGGTCGTTTAGAACAGAAGTCAGAAAATGCATAACTAGAAAGGGGATATTTTATTATCTAAGAATTATTTTGTGCATTAAATTGAATGAATATGGTCTGGATAGCCCACAGAAATACCATAAAAAATTTAAAACAATATGTGGTCTCCTTTAAAGGGGACCACACATGCAAAATTCACTTTTTAATGTTTTTTTACTAAACTTTGGGTATTTACTTCATAAAAAAACAGTCCTTGTGCCAAAAAAATGCACCCAGTGGTTTATTTACTCTAAGTAGATTTATTTTACTGTGATGAAAACGGTTCGTTTTTGAAATAAAATGGAAGTCAATCGCGCCTGTGACGTCACAGGCGCGAGGACAACCCACCTCAAACCTGAGTCCAGCCCCTCACCTGGTTAGGCTCAACCCACTTCTGTATTAAACACATGACTGTTGTTTTTCATGATTTCATCTCATCTTTTGTTTATATGTTATTAATTTCATGTGTACAGCACTTTGTTGCAGCTGTGGTTTTTTAAATGGCTTTATAAATAAAGTATAATTGTTATTTTTATGTTTTTTAGTTCAATTTTTAGTGTATTTGCGATCTCTCCCAACGCGCCGCCGGCAAAAATTAAACGAGCATACCCCCGGCGTAGAGACCGGTTGCGACGGGACCCTCTTCTGGCGCCATGGAGCGGAGCTTCAACTGTACAGCCTTGCTGCAGCCTCGCAGCAGCCTCGCAGCAGTGAGGACCTTCCCCTTACGGATTAATTTACGGGAGACACTTGGTGAACTTTGTGTTGTCTTGACTGGAACAGCGATAACGCCCAAAGTCTCCGAGCGGAGCTGGCGAAAACCGGAAGAGGAACAAGCTAACATTAGCTTCGGATTCGGGTGGTCTAATGCTAAAAGGAGCAGCAAACTGCGGCGCGCTCAGACGGGTTTCGGTAAGTTATCTTAAGCTAGCACTAACAGTAAGTCAAATGAGTAATAAAAAAAGAGCTAATTTTAAAACAACAACACATTACAGATACTGGCTGTTACGAGGGCGTAAACAGATCTTTGAAGGGCGTGGACTTCAGAACTTCTATCAGAAACCGGTCGTTCAAAACGAAAGTTAAAACTGGCAGAATTAAAAAGGGTATAATTGATTATCTAAGAATTATTTTGTGCATTAAATTGAAGGAATAGGGTCTAGATAGCACACAGAAATAACATAAAAATTTAAAAAATGCATCTGAGGTCCCCTTTAAATCATCTCAGGACTGCTGAAAATCATTCTCCTGATTTTTCATTAAACAGTTTGTAACAGGTTTGTCTCTGAGCTGCGAGGACTCATTTCCAGCAGAGACCTGTTTAAAATCTGTTAACAGTATTTATCTAAGGAGCCAGCACATTTAAGTGGAAACAAGTGCACGTGTTACAATTTTTAAATAAATCACAAATAACATGACGGTGTCAAATACAGAATATTTAAACTGTTTATTACAAAGTACAAGTTCAATGGGATTAATTGTTTACATCTAACATAAAAGTGTTTGTGAACTTGTTCAGGTGTACACACAGTATACACACATTGTTGAATAGTTTTTTTGCTGCATTTTGGGTCCAAGGTGGTTGATCTTTGTCCGGATTCAGGACTTTATTGTGAAAGGTCAGGTTTATAACCGGAAACTCAGCAGTCTTCCGCGTGTTTCTGAGCGGAAGTAACCATCATCTGTCTGCTTGTCTTCCTTTACGTCCGCAACATGTGTTTAAAATACCGAGTCCTCGCAGAATTTCTTGTTAAATAATGCAGGAGGCTATTACAAAAATAGAAGAATGGTCGTATACAGGTAGTCCCCGACTTACGAGCGAGTTCCGTTCCTCCGAGGCGCTCGTAAAGCGAAAATTCGTAACTTGGAACGGCCGCCACGTGTCTCGTAAGTCCGGAATTTCGCTCGTAAGTTGGAACGGTTTTGCTAGCGCGACTACAAACACTCGTTTTTCATCGAAAAACTGCTTACGAGTGCATAAAAATGATCGGAAACGTGTGTCCACATGTTTAGCTAACGAACTGTGGTGAAAAAACACAGAAAAACTCGGTATTTTTTGCGTTTTTTCCAAAAATTCGCCAGCTCGTAAGTCCGGAACCTCGTAGGTCAGAGCGCTCGTAAGTCGGGGACTACCTGTAAATGGGGAGTAACGTTTTCAACTGAAAAAACTAAACTAATGTTTTTCACAAGAAAAAGAAATGAATACAGATTGAAACTCAAACTCTATAACCAGGAATTAGAGAAAGTACTGAATATTAATGTTAATTAATGTTTTAGTGTTTAGTGTTTAGATGGTTACTGTTGCACCGAGGGACTGAGAGAAATGCAATTTCGGTCCTGTGTATGTCCTGTACATATTGCAGTTCTGACAATAAAGTTGACTTTGACTTTTGACTTTGACTTAAGTTTCTGGGGATGTGGTTGGATGAAAAACTAACATGGAACTTACACATTCAAAAAGTTCTAGATAAATGTAAGAAAGTTCTGAATATAATGAGGTGCTTAACAGGAAGTGGATGGGGTGCAGACAGAATTGCATTAAAAAATATTTATACTGGATTGATAAGGTCAATATTAGATTACGGATGTGTGGTATGGATCTGCAGCAGATACTGTTCTTGGAAACCTTGATCGCATACAGTATCAAGCATTACGGATTTGTACAGGAGCTGTCAAAACAACTTCAGTGGCGGCTCTACAGGTAGAAATGGGGGAAATGCCATTAGAGTTAAGAAGATCCCAGCTATCAGTAACCTACTGGGCAAATTTGCAGGGACATAATCTGCTTCATCCAACACATAACACCTTAAAACCATGCTGGGAGAAAGAGTGGAAAAAATTAAAAACCTTTGGATGGTCAGTAGAACAGACAGCTGCAGAACTCGGAGTGGCTCACCTGGTTATAAGCCCAACTGTACCTTTACCGGTAATACATCCGTGGATTCTCCCTGAAGTGAAAACTGACTTCTCATTACTTGAAAAGAAAAAAGATAAGAAATCCAGTTTGGATCATCATACTGTACAGAGTTACATAAATAGCTATTATAACTACGTTCAGATTTACACAGACGCATCCAAGGATACACAAAACCAGACAGGAGTAGCATTTGTTATTCCAGAATTTCAAATCTCAACAAACTGAAATATATTTCTATCAGTATTACACCTATTAATTACACCTATTATATTCTAAGATTGTGTTTATTTAATTTCTGCCTTATAATGTGAAACGTGATCTAAAGCGGAACCTTTTACTCCCGGGCTTTGTTTTCACTAGGGAACAGTTACACGCTTGCACAAAACAACAGACCCAACACTTGATGATTGACATATGAAGCTGGTAGCTTATTGTCTGAGAGGCGGATCACGTTACAGAGTAGGGCAGTCCCAAAGAAGTTCCAGGGCGTTTCCAAGGCGGTCCGGTCCCAGGATTGGTCCCACGAGGCGATGACGTCATCTGGGGGTATAAAAACTGTGATCCACCTTCGAAGGTTCGTGTGTGGACATTGTGAAGGAGTCAGGTCTGTTTGCAGCTGCAAGGTTTATCCTTATATGTACAATAAACCTGCAAATAACTTTCACATTCGTTTCAGAGCTTCCTTCAACCTTTGAACTCGTAACAAAACAAAAGAATTAATGACAGATTATCAGTGTATACAGGCAATATTTTTAGCAGTGCAATGGATAGAGGATATTAGACCACTGAAAAAAATATGTTCGGATTCGAGCTCATCTTTGCAAAGTTTAAATGAAAATAAGTCAGAGTGTAGACCAGATATTCTTTTAGAAATTCTTCAGACACTGTACAGAATACAGAATATGGGACTCGTAGTTGAATTTTTGTGGGTACCGGCTCATATCGGAGTAAATGGTAATGAGTTGGCAGATAAAGCAGCAAAAGAAGCCACAAGCCATATTAATGTTGATATGGATCTTACTTTCAGTAAATTAGAAATTAAAAGCATCATCAAACTAACATTAAAGGAAAAATGGCAGAAACAATGGGAGGAGGAACGCAAAGGTAGATGGTTTTATAAGATACAAAGGAAAGTTGGAGAAATGAGAAGTGGGAGGAAAAACAGGAGAGAGGATATAATACTCTCAAGACTCAGAACGGGACACACTGGGTTGAACAGCACAATGTTTAAAATGGGGAAAACTGATACAGGAAATTGTGGCTTCTGTGGCCAGGAAGAAACAGTTGAGCATGTTATGCTACACTGTAATAAATATGTAAAGGAAAGATTTATGCTTATCCAAAATCTTGAACTTATTCAAACAAGATACAAATTATCAGAAGTGTTAAGGGAAGATGGATGTTATCCGTTGATATTGCAGTTTCTTCGAAATACTGGTTTATTTGGTAGGATTTAATTACTCATTGCAGTTTTTTCTAAGTGTTTCTTTTATTTATGTATTAAAAAAACAAAAGGGAAAAAAGAAAGAAAAATAATTATTTATTTTTATTTATTTTTTAATTTAATTTAATTTTAATTTATTTTTTATTTTTTGTGTGTGTGTGTGTTTTTTTTAGTCAGTATAGTTGAGTCAGTAGAATCCTGATCCACACTACCAGTTGGTGGCGGTAATGAACCATTAAGTTGGTTGCCAACCGCCAAAAAACACCACAACTCTCTCTCTCTCTCTCTCTCTCTCTCTCTCTCTCTCTCTCTCNCATTCATTCATTCAACCTTTATTTATACAGGCTAGCCTCGTTGAGTCACGGGGACTCATTTACAAGAGGGACCTGTCTCACTCACACCAAACAACCATCCACTCTCACACTCACACCTAGGGTCAATTTAGAGTCACCAATCAGC
This sequence comes from Garcialebias charrua, assembly GCA_038048925.1. NCBI lineage: Eukaryota > Metazoa > Chordata > Actinopteri > Cyprinodontiformes > Rivulidae > Garcialebias > Garcialebias charrua. The sequence goes on along the minus strand of JBBPBX010009446.1, from coordinate 41,676 downwards.
CTAACAAGCATGTTTTTTTGGTCTGTGGGAGGAAACCGGAGTACCCGGAGGAAACTCACGCATGCACGGGGAGAACATGCAAACTCCACCCAGAAAGGCCCCGGACCAGGATTTGAACTGGCAACCTTCTCGCTGAGAGGCAGCAGCTCTACCAGTTGTGCCACCGTGCTGCCCAACTTCTGAATAATCTTTCTTATAGTAGAATGATGAATTCTTAATTAGTTTGGAAATTACTTTTAACTCTTTCTGGACTTAAAGGCAGCAAGAATTTCTGTCTTTTGTTCCTAGATATTGCATTTAAAACACACATGTGCACTCCAGAGCAGCAAACTGACTGCCAATAAATCCCTGCTGATTCTCTGGCAGAGTTTGACACAAAGAGTTGAGCTAGAGCCTGAAAAAACAAACCCTTCAATAGGCAATACTTGTGACTAATTTTGACGGCTTCTTTTGTACTCAGTTAATTAGATGATTGTAGAATCTTCCAGAGCAGTGGTTTCCAAAGTTGGAGTCTGGGACCCACTGTGGGTAGTGAATAACCAAATGTGGAATATTTATGTGATGAATGTTATAAATTAATGAAAATTCTCACAACACTTGTTGAGACTGTTTGTTCTGTAATTATATACCAGTTGAATTGATTTATCAAGAATATTTGTGCACTTTAACAAGACAGATTTTGTGGGTTCAAAGCTATAAAGTAGAGCCTAACCGATAAGGAAATTTTAGCTATAGCTGATACCGATCTTGGTACGTGTTTAATGCCGATAACCGGTATAATGTTTGAACATTTTTTAGCTTCGTCCACCACCATGTAAGTAAATAGCAACTTTTAAACTTGTTTGAACACTTGAAGTCTTGAAAGTCTTCCTATTGTGCGTTCACATTTTCTATCCTCCACGATTCACCAAAAAGGTGTCAAGTGTGTTATAAAAATATAAATTACACAAAGAAACACCTTTCCCTGTTCGTTGTTTAAACGGTCAGAAGGCCTAATTAGTATTGACCACAGCAGTGTTTATTTTTCTTTGGTGAGAAGTAAAGATTTTAGACAAACAATGCATTTCATTGAGTCCGAGCCAGTTTCTTTCTTTGTCATTCACATCACATGTGGTACATGTATTGGAACGAAATTGAGTACACAAAGTCCAGTTACATCCAACAAAAGTATAAAATGTAAAAGAAACACAGTACTGTAACAAGATCTGATATTAATTAAGAAAAATGTTAACTAAAAATATGCTAAGCACTAGTAGTACAAAAACAATATGCCAAACAGCAGCACAAACATGAGCCTGTATGAGCAGATGAGTATGAATGAACACAGCAGCTTGAAATAAATAAGCAGCATGATGTGATTTTTTTTCACAGTGATTATCCTGGTTAGTAGAAGCTGTTCCTTAGCCTAGTGCAGGGGTCTGCAACCTGTGGCTCTGGAGCCACATGCAGCTCTTTGGTCCCTCTGCAGCAGCTCTTTCAGGCTTTGACCACAACTGACATTAAACTGAATTTTATTGGTTGTTATAACAACAACTAAAAGGACTAGTTTTAGAAGTTTTCCTGTAATTAATTTAGCAAATATATTAATATTAGAAACATTACAAGGAGTAAAACATACTCAGTTTCACTTTATGCTTTATGTATTAAAAATATATATATATATATATTTTGTTTTTTTCTCTCTTTTTGTTTTCTATTGTTTATTGTTTGTTTGTTTATTGTTTAATGAAATTCTACCACTGCTGTTCATTGTTCTTTAGTTTTAGCAGGTCGCTTTCGTAAATGAGCCCATGAGGTTCAAAAGATTTACCTGACTAAATAAAGGTTGAATGAATGAATGAATGTATTCAAAGTAGGACACATAATTTTTCTATGTAATAATATTGGGCGGTAAGGTGTTTAACCTGCAATTAAAAAAAATCACATAAGAATGCATGTTTATTATTTTGGTTTTTTTAGTTTTTAGAAACTGGGCTAAAGCTATACTGTATTAATGTTTTCCTTCTTTACAAGAATTTTATCTTTTATTTTGGCATAGAATGTAAACATATCAATTAATGTTAAAAATCATTAGATAGGTTTAGTTTTATAAAATCACCCCAACTGTCCAGAAAAGTGTACCGGTACTCCAACAGACTTAAAGTGGTCTGTGGTCCACCAGTTGAGAATCCCAGTTGTAGCAGGTGTTGTGGCTCCAGACACATTTAATTTAGTGAACAAAGGGGCAAAAATGGCTCTTTTGATCATAAAGGTTGCAGACCCCGGCCTAGTGGTTCTATACTTAATGTTACTCAACCTCCTTCCTGAGGGGAGTGGGGCAAAAAGTGTGTGTGCTGGGTGAGTGGGGTCCTTCATGATGCAGGTGGCTCTCTTCCTGCATCTGGAGGTGTAAATGTCTGTGATGGTGGGGAGACTGACTCCAACATCTTCTGTGCAGCCTTCACCACTCTCTGCAGAGCTTTTCTTTCTGCAGCTGTGCAGCCTCCATGCCACATGTTGATGCTGGAGCACAGGATGCTCTCCACTGCACACCTGTAGAAGGAGGTGAGGACTGAGCTTCCCAGACCAGCTCATCTCAGCTGAATGAGGAAGTAGAGTCTCTGATGAGCTTTCTTGATCACTCTAGTACTGTTGTTGCCCCAGTTGAGGTTATCATTTAGGTGCACACCCAAGTATTTGTAACGGGAGACCACTTCCACCACAGATCCTCTATGATTTTTTTTTGGGGGGTGGGGGGGTGCGTTTGTTCCATCAGAAGTCCACAACCATCTCCTTTGTCTTCTTCACATTGATGTGAAGGTTGTTCTTCCTGCACCAGCTCTCCAGGTGTTCCACCTCCTGCCTGTAGTTGGACTCATCGTTGTTTGTGATGCGTCCCACCACTGTTGTATCTTCTCCAAATGTGACAGCCTGGATGGGTAGGTGCACAATCATACATGAGCAGAGTGAACAGGAAAGGGCTCAACACACATCCCTGAGGGAGCCAGTGCTGAGGGTTATGGTGGAGGAAAAGAAGTTGTGAAACCACAGTGACTGCGGTCAGTTTTTTAAGAATTCTAGGACCCAGTTGCAAATGGAGGGGCTTAGTCCTAGTGTGAATAGTTTGTCCATCAGGGTTTGAGGGATCATGGTGTTGAAGGCAGATGTGAAGTCCACAAAGAGCATATGGACGTATGAGTCCTTCTGTTCCAGGTGGGTGAGAGCAGTGTGGACCACAGAGGAGATGGCGTCCTCTGTTGACCGGTTCTCGTGGTATGCATACTGATGAGGGTCCTTGTTGATGTTGATGGTTGTTTTGATGTGGGTCTGGTCATGACCAGTTTTTCCAAGCATTTCAAAGTGTTACCAACACTGTCATATTTTACCTCTACGTTAGATTTATTGTCCTGTATAAAGCTTTACAAGACTGTAGCCTATGCTAATTTATCTAAATGTTAGCTTGCTAACTTGAGAGGCACGTAGCTAATGACGAGCAGGTTGGAAGATTGAAGATAATTTATTATTGCTGTTTTATTTTACAAATCAGTTCAAATAAACTGACCATGCTCTGTTCAGCAAAATATGCTGCACAGTATTTAGTTGCTCCCTGCTTCGACTGTGCTGAAAGTGAAAGTTAAAGTGAACAGCCATGACTTGAAAGTAGTCCACATTCGCCCTCTTCCGGATACATTGTACAATTATACCTTGTGCAAGCAAGGACACGGCTTGTTCCCAGCATTTTAGGGGTGAAAATTTGAAGGGTTTATATTGGTGCATAATGGGACAATTATCATCAATATGATATGTCCCCAAATGCTTATATCTGTAACAAGGGGATTGTTAGTTCAGCCTATGTTCCCAAGGGGATATATTTGGGTGTGACACAGGCTGAGGAGGGCCTAGGGGAAATGCACTTGTCATGTAGTTCTGCTACAATAAAATTTATAGTAAGCAACAATACTGCTTTAACCGTCCATTCTGTATAGTTGCTAGAAGACAGAACAGAATGATACAATATCGGCCTAAATATCGGCTCTGCTGACATATCAGTCGGGCTCTACTAAAAGAGTTTGGGAAGCACTGTTCTGAAACAAAACTGCAAGTATATCTCAGAAAAAAATACACCTCTGTGTGTCTGTTTTATAATAATAAATGTTTCTGAAACAAAAATACGCCACAGACAATAAAATTCAATAATGTTCAGTTTTTGACAGTTTGTCTCACCTGGACTGTTGTCTGCAGTGAAGTTGCTGCTGTTGCTGGGGGAGTTGGAGAGGTCAGACACCACCACGCTGATCCCAGCTGTGGGGCTGAGGCTTCCACCTCGTGATGACTCACTGCTCTCTGAGCCCAGAGACGTACTGGAGCGAGTATCTGAAGATTTCCGCAACTTCCCCCTAAGAAAGAAGGTCCTCATCTTACTCCGCCGAACTTCGCCCCCCTCGTCATCCTCATAATCTTCCTCTCCTCCTCCATCGCTTGGCAGTCTATGGCGCATACGGTATAGAGAGCCATGTCCAGTTTGGAGGACAGATAAAGAGGAGTCATCTTCACTGGATCTCCTCTTCCCTCTCATGCGCTCTTTCAACTTGCTAAATGTAGAGGCTACCTTGTCCTTCATTATGAGGTTGTACATGCTGGCAGTCAGGTTGTTTCGAGTGAACTGGATGGTGACTTGGATGTCTCCTCTCTCTTTCTCCTTTTTTCCAGTCTTGGAGTTAAGCCTGTACCACCTGCAAAAACCATGGATCAGTTAAAGATAAATAGACACACCGATACTTTGTCAAACAAAAAATTGAGATTAATCATCCTGGTTCAAATCCTGGCCGGGGGCCTTTCTGAATGGCGTTTGCATGTTCTCTCCAAGCATACCTTGGTTTTCTCCAGTTTCCTCCCACAGACCAAAAACATGCATGTTAGGCTGATTGGTAACTAAGTTGTCCCTAGTTGTGAGTGAGAGAATGGCTGTTTCTCATTTGTCTCTATGTGTCCCTGTGATGGACTGGAGACCTGTTTAGGGTATCCCCTGCCTCTCGCACAATGATAGCTGAACATGGGCACCAGTGCTCCCCGTGACCCGAAAAGGAAGAAGCAGATAAAGATAATGGATGGATGGATATTTAAATCAAGCTCAGAGGCTGTACTGGTGTGGACTCGGGTACACAATAGACCTTTTACCAGTTGACATCATCTCGCATGCGCACTCGCATTTTTCGAGAATTTAATGGAAACGGGAGCTAACGCAGCCATACTACTGGAATGTTTTCATTACTGTCAACGGTCGCGATAGGGAAATATGACTTTTATTGTGGTTATAATTGTTCAAGGCAACGTAAACGAGTAAAAGAAGAAGGTGAGACTTGTTCGTTTTACCAAGTCCCTCTAGGAAAGTCGAGTAAAGCGATTAAAAGAAGGAAGCTGTGGCTTCAAGAGCTTTGCTGGCAGGACTTCACCCCGACCCAAAACAACAAAGTGTGTAATCGGCATTTTTTATCTGGCATGGCCATTAATGATCCAAACTCCGTGGATTACGTTCCTACATTACATCTTGGATATGGGAAACAGACAAAACAGAGAACAACCTCCCGCAACAGAACAACATGCTACTGGACAGTTGGCAAGCTAGCAGCTAGCTAGTTCTACTAGACCTTGCTGTACCTCGGTCCACTGCCTGTGTTGAAGTTTCAGCCTGCGACATGCAAGGAGATTCGTCCTTCAACCCCCCTGAAGAAATAACAAGTGAGTAAAATGTCATCAAACATGCAGCTGTATGAAAATGAACACATCCTCTGGTATGTGTTGTTTCTGTTTGTGACTTATATAAATAATGTGTGTGTGCAACAATGGAATCTGTAATAATTGAAATAAAAATGAAGCCATTTCAGTAAGGCACCGTTTATTTTCTTCCCCAAAAAAATCTGGTAGAAACATCTTGATAACGTGCAAACTTCAGCTGTATTTAATCAGTATCTTTAAACATCATATCAAAATGAGAAAAGCTTCTGTTGTAATCATCTTGATGTGCAAAAACAGCAGCATAATTTTTTTCTGTGTTTGAACCATTCTTCATTGCACAACTGTTTGCATGTTTCTGTCTCAATTAAATCTGATACTGCTTGTGAGACATTTAAAGATGTTTTGAACTTCTGGTAGGTCTCTCTGATGGTGTGGAGACTGGACAGGGGCCGAGGTCGTCAGCTACGTCATCTGCCGGAGGGTCTGGATCGAGAACCGTAGCCATGGGCACAGCAAACTCAAAAGAAAAAAATAATGAAACTTTAAAATCTAGACCAAATAAAGGAATTAAAGAAAAATACAGATAAGCGTTAGTGGTTTTTAATGTTTACTACTACAACCTGTAATAGGTCAACAATGGCTCCACGCTCAAAATGTCCTTGTGAAGACCAGTAGTGATGGGCTCATTCCGATCATCAGGATGTCGTGGGTCAAAACGCAGGCTGTTCAGCGTTCTCCTGGAAAACTTCTCGACGCCGATGTCATGCCTTAAATGACACCAACATGAAAAATGTGGTTGATATCAAACACATATTAGCAAATCTGTTTGTAGAAGTGTTTTTTAAAAAAATGTCCAAAAACTATTCCAGATCTTACAATTGTAGAAAACATTTAAAACCGTACATATGTCATTGCATTTATTTCTTATCTAGTGCCACTAGAAAACAATTAAAATAATTAACACAATACAATAAACTACAATTGTACAATGTTGAATAGTTTTTTGACTGGAATAAGACAAAATAAGTGATATTGTATTATTCCAGTTGTTGGTGAAGTTTGACTGAAAGTCACCTTTCTGGGTATTTGTGTTATAAGCGTAATATGAAATTTCTTCAGGAACACTGATTAAACTCACTTTAAAACTTGCAGCTCATCCCAAGTAGCAGGTGCAGTTCTGTTTTTGGGCTGGTCTCTTCCATGTACAAGGCAACTGGGTGCAGGTTGGTTTTGAATGTATTTCCAACACCCCACAACTTTGGTATTTCTCCAACTCAAACAACAGTGCAGCAACATGGTTGCAGCCACCTCCTTGTCTGCAAAAACAATCACAAACACAATGTACAACCATATTGTATGTGTCATTATGGAATTCACATGCAAAATACAGTATATTGTTTGTAATATATTTAAGATTTTCACACATTTAACTTTATGTCTAATAAAGTGTAAGCTGTATAAACAGCGTGTCAAAAGTGCAATAGTAAATACGTTATCAAACATACCGTATTTTCCGGTGTATAGGTCGCACCTTTTTATGGTTTTTTCAAGGCCTGCGACCTATACACAGGTGCGACCTATATATGGCTTGTTATCACTTTCGACGAAACAAATTTTTAAATCCAGCTCATTTCACAATTACGTTCATTTATTAAGGAAAAGTTCAGCTCAGACACATATTTGCTATAATTTTTTATCAAACAAATAATTGTTTTTAAGTGTTAATCTTCTTAAAAGCCTTGCTGTGTGCTCCTGTGGCAGACATTTGCAGCAGAGCTAAACGTAGGTGCGACCTATACACCAGTGCGACCTATCTAGGGATTTTTCCAATCTATTGGTGATAATTGGATGGTGCGACCTATACACAGGTGCGACCTATACACCAGAAAATACGGTAAATTAAAATTTATACCAAAACGGACATTTAGACCTCAGACCCCAGAGGGTTAAAAGGAGCCGGTGAAGATTCTCAGTCGTCCAAGACATGATAAAATCAAAAAAGGCGTTCAATACAGAACAACTGGACTTTATTTGCTACAAATAAAGTCCAGTTGTTCTGTATTGAACGCCTTTTTTGATTTTAAAAGGAGCCGGTCCGGGAAACAGGGTGGCAGTGGGGTTCTATGGACTCTCACCCACTGCTGCCAGAGTATGCACTAGCTCTTGAAGGAGTGGGTCAAAAGGAGCTGGCAGGCTCTAAAGTGGCGTCAGTATCCGAGAGACAAAGCGAGTGCCAGGATCCATTTGACCCTGGCATCACTCCCCCCCCGTACACACATACACACATGACACCTGGGCTACGTTCACACTGCAGGCAAATCTGACCCAAATCCGATTTCCCCCCCCCCCCCATCTGACCCATATCCAATTTTTTTTAATGAGAGTCTGAACGTCATGTCCTCATATGGTCTGAATTAATGGTAGTGTGTGTGTGTGTGTTTGAATGTCCTCATATTGTTTAGGTCGAGATACACTGCCTTGTTAAGTCTTTCTAGAGTGTTTAATATAATAAACCTCGGCCCTTGTTAAACTAGGATGATGATTAGTTTATTACAGAACAATTTCAACATTATTTGTGTGTCTTGTTGCAGAAACCAAGTGTACAGGTCCCAGCTCCATCTTCAGAGAAGCCAGAAATGAGCGAGACATCCACTACCTCCATCCAAAAGGTTATTACACATTTCTATTTCACTTAAACACAAACAGATGTGTCTGTTGTTTCCAGTGCTTAAGTAGAATAACATTTTATGAATCAATTTGGTTAAAGTTTCAAAATGCCAGAATTTCTTTGGCTGGTTTTAGAATACTTTGGCAAAAATGCTTTGGTTTCATCAATTCAGGGGAGTAACATCCCTTTTATACTCCAGATTAGCTTTAAACTGTCATTATATTTGATATCTTCTCTAATTTTTAACGTTTCATCCATGTGACCTGAGGAAGAAGCTTTTACATCATTTATTTTTTGAGAAATTTATCTATTTAAGTTAAAGTGGCGTTCAGAACTTTGTTTGACAATAAAAAAAGATGTTAGAAGACTTGAAGACAGATTGAACATATTTTTAGTCGTCATGTCCTCATATGGTCTGAATAAATTGTAGTGTGTCTGTGTGTTCGAATGTCCTCATATTGTATTAATCTTGACATACCAAGGTATTCTCACTCCTGCCACGTCATCATATTGACGTTTGGTCTGGTAGCGTTTTGCATCCAGTTTTGACACGCCGGGTAACCAACCTGCGTCAGTCTTTTACGAGATGAGGCGTAGGAGGACAAGCACGTTTTCATATTTGTTTTTAAGAGTAGGAAATGCGCGAAACTATGCATCCCAGACCCTAAATTTATCCTCTATTAGCCATGTACAACTTATCCCTGACCCCATTATCTAAAATTAAGCATTAACCCTGATCCCTCATATTAACCACTTTTGAAAATAGAGAGTGCAGGAGAACTAACTGTCTCAGACCCTAAATTTAACCTCTATTAGCCATATACAGCCTATCCCTGACCCTAGTATCTAAAATTAACCATTAATCCTGATCCTTCATATTAACCTCAGACCCCCAACCCAAAGACCCCTAAGTGTCGCAAACTGGAAAAGCCGCGGGCGGCAAGGACTGATGCGCGGGGGGTACCCGATACGTCAAAACTGGATGCAGACTGTCGATGACCAAGCGTCAATATGTTGACGAGTCGGGAATGAGAACGTGTTAGACATGTAGTACTATGAAATTAACGTCCTCATATGGTCTGAATAAATGGTATTGTATGTGTGTGTGTGTTCAAATGTCCTCATATTGTTTAGGCCAAGATACACTGCCTTGTTACGTCTTTCTAGAGTGTTTAATATAATAAACCTCAACCCTTGTTAAACTAGGATGATGATTAGTTTATTACAGAACGATTTCAACATTATTTGTGTCTTGTTGCAGAAACCAAGTGTAGAGATCCCTGCTCCATCTTCAGAAAAGGTTATTACACTTTTCTATTTCCAAGTAAACACAAACAGATGTGTCTGTTGTGTTCAGCATTTAAGTAAAATAAAATGTTATGAATCAATTTGGTTAAAGTTTCAAAATGTCACAACCTTTCACTGGTTTTAGAATACTTTGGCAAAATGCTTTGGTTTCATCAAATCAGAGGAGTAACATCCCTGTTATACTCCAGATTAACTTTAAACTGTCATTATATTTGATATCTTCTCTAATTTTAAACGTTTCATCCATGTGACCTGAGGAAGAAGATTTTAAATCAATTATTTTTTGGGGGAAATGTATCTATTTAAGATAAAGTGGGTTTCAGAACTTTTTTTGACAATAAAAAAAGATGTTAGAAGTCTTGAAGACAGATTGAACATATCTTTAGTTGTCATGTCCTCATATGGTCTGAATAAATGGTAGTGTGTGTGTGTGTGTTTGAATGTCCTCATATTGTTTAGGCCGAGATACACTGCCTTGTTAAGTCTTTCTAGAGTGTTTAATATAATAAACCTCGACCCTTGTTAAACTAGGATGATGATTAGTTTATTACAGAACGATTTCAACATTATTTGTGTGTCTTGTTGCAGAAACCAAGTGTAGAGGTCCCAGCTCCATCTTCAGAGGAGCCAGAAATGAGCGAGACATCCACTTCCTCCATCCGAAAGGTTATTACACTTTTCTATTTCAATTAAACACAAACAGATGTGTCTGTTGTGTCCAGTGCTTAAGTAGAATAACATTTTATGAATCAATTTGGTTAAAGTTTCAAAATGCCAGAATTTCTTTGACTTGTTTTAGAATACTTTGGCAAAAATGCTTTGGTTTCATCAATTCAGAGGAGTAACATCCATTTTATACTCCAGATTAACTTTAAACTGTCATTATATTTGATATCTTCTCTAATTTTTAACGTTTAATCCATGTAACTTGAGGAAGAAGATTTTACATCATTTATTTTTTTTGGGAAATGTATCTATTTAAGTAAAAGTGGGTTTCAGAACTTTTTTTGACAATAAAAAAAGATGTTAGAAGACTTGAAGACAGATTGAACATATCTTTAGTCGTCATGTCCTCATATGGTCTGAATAAATGGTAGTGTGTGTGTGTGTTTGAATGTCCTCATATTGTTTAGGCCGAGATACACTGCCTTGTTAAGTCTTTCTAGAGTGTTTAATATAATAAACCTCGGCCCTTGTTAAACTAGGATGATGATTAGTTTATTACAGAACAATTTCAACATTATTTGTGTGTCTTGTTGCAGAAACCAATTGTACAGGTCCCAGCTCCATCTTCAGAGAAGCCAGAAATGAGCGAGACATCCACTACCTCCATCCAAAAGGTTATTACACATTTCTATTTCACTTAAACACAAACAGATGTGTCTGTTGTTTCCAGTGCTTAAGTAGAATAACATTTTATGAATCAATTTGGTTAAAGTTTCAAAATGCCAGAATTTCTTTGGCTGGTTTTAGAATACTTTGGCAAAAATGCTTTGGTTTCATCAATTCAGGGGAGTAACATCCCTTTTATACTCCAGATTAGCTTTAAACTGTCATTATATTTGATATCTTCTCTAATTTTTAACGTTTCATCCATGTGACCTGAGGAAGAAGCTTTTACATCATTTATTTTTTGAGAAATTTATCTATTTAAGTTAAAGTGGCGTTCAGAACTTTGTTTGACAATAAAAAAAGATGTTAGAAGACTTGAAGACAGATTGAACATATTTTTAGTCGTCATGTCCTCATATGGTCTGAATAAATTGTAGTGTGTCTGTGTGTTCGAATGTCCTCATATTGTATTAATCTTGACATACCAAGGTATTCTCACTCCTGCCACGTCATCATATTGACGTTTGGTCTGGTAGCGTTTTGCATCCAGTTTTGACACGCCGGGTAACCAACCTGCGTCAGTCTTTTACGAGATGAGGCGTAGGAGGACAAGCACGTTTTCATATTTGTTTTTAAGAGTAGGAAATGCGCGAAACTATGCATCCCAGACCCTAAATTTATCCTCTATTAGCCATGTACAACTTATCCCTGACCCCATTATCTAAAATTAAGCATTAACCCTGATCCCTCATATTAACCACTTTTGAAAATAGAGAGTGCAGGAGAACTAACTGTCTCAGACCCTAAATTTAACCTCTATTAGCCATATACAGCCTATCCCTGACCCTAGTATCTAAAATTAACCATTAATCCTGATCCTTCATATTAACCTCAGACCCCCAACCCAAAGACCCCTAAGTGTCGCAAACTGGAAAAGCCGCGGGCGGCAAGGACTGATGCGCGGGGGGTACCCGATACGTCAAAACTGGATGCAGACTGTCGATGACCAAGCGTCAATATGTTGACGAGTCGGGAATGAGAACGTGTTAGACATGTAGTACTATGAAATTAACGTCCTCATATGGTCTGAATAAATGGTATTGTATGTGTGTGTGTGTGTTCAAATGTCCTCATATTGTTTAGGCCAAGATACACTGCCTTGTTACGTCTTTCTAGAGTGTTTAATATAATAAACCTCAACCCTTGTTAAACTAGGATGATGATTAGTTTATTACAGAACGATTTCAACATTATTTGTGTCTTGTTGCAGAAACCAAGTGTAGAGATCCCTGCTCCATCTTCAGAAAAGGTTATTACACTTTTCTATTTCCAAGTAAACACAAACAGATGTGTCTGTTGTGTTCAGCATTTAAGTAAAATAAAATGTTATGAATCAATTTGGTTAAAGTTTCAAAATGTCACAACCTTTCACTGGTTTTAGAATACTTTGGCAAAATGCTTTGGTTTCATCAAATCAGGAGTAACATCCCTGTTATACTCCAGATTAACTTTAAACTGTCATTTTATTTGATATCTTCTCTAATTTTAAACGTTTCATCCATGTGACCTGAGGAAGAAGATTTTAAATCAATTATTTTTTGGGGGAAATGTATCTATTTAAGATAAAGTGGGTTTCAGAACTTTTTTTGACAATAAAAAAAGATGTTAGAAGTCTTGAAGACAGATTGAACATATCTTTAGTTGTCATGTCCTCATATGGTCTGAATAAATGGTAGTGTGTGTGTGTGTGTTTGAATGTCCTCATATTGTTTAGGCCGAGATACACTGCCTTGTTAAGTCTTTCTAGAGTGTTTAATATAATAAACCTCGACCCTTGTTAAACTAGGATGATGATTAGTTTATTACAGAACGATTTCAACATTATTTGTGTGTCTTGTTGCAGAAACCAAGTGTAGAGGTCCCAGCTCCATCTTCAGAGGAGCCAGAAATGAGCGAGACATCCACTTCCTCCATCCGAAAGGTTATTACACTTTTCTATTTCAATTAAACACAAACAGATGTGTCTGTTGTGTCCAGTGCTTAAGTAGAATAACATTTTATGAATCAATTTGGTTAAAGTTTCAAAATGCCAGAATTTCTTTGACTTGTTTTAGAATACTTTGGCAAAAATGCTTTGGTTTCATCAATTCAGAGGAGTAACATCCATTTTATACTCCAGATTAACTTTAAACTGTCATTATATTTGATATCTTCTCTAATTTTTAACGTTTAATCCATGTAACTTGAGGAAGAAGATTTTACATCATTTATTTTTTTTGGGAAATGTATCTATTTAAGTAAAAGTGGGTTTCAGAACTTTTTTTGACAATAAAAAAAGATGTTAGAAGACTTGAAGACAGATTGAACATATCTTTAGTCGTCATGTCCTCATATGGTCTGAATAAATGGTAGTGTGTGTGTGTGTTTGAATGTCCTCATATTGTTTAGGCCGAGATACACTGCCTTGTTAAGTCTTTCTAGAGTGTTTAATATAATAAACCTCGGCCCTTGTTAAACTAGGATGATGATTAGTTTATTACAGAACAATTTCAACATTATTTGTGTGTCTTGTTGCAGAAACCAATTGTACAGGTCCCAGCTCCATCTTCAGAGAAGCCAGAAATGAGCGAGACATCCACTACCTCCATCCAAAAGGTTATTACACATTTCTATTTCACTTAAACACAAACAGATGTGTCTGTTGTTTCCAGTGCTTAAGTAGAATAACATTTTATGAATCAATTTGGTTAAAGTTTCAAAATGCCAGAATTTCTTTGGCTGGTTTTAGAATACTTTGGCAAAAATGCTTTGGTTTCATCAATTCAGGGGAGTAACATCCCTTTTATACTCCAGATTAGCTTTAAACTGTCATTATATTTGATATCTTCTCTAATTTTTAACGTTTCATCCATGTGACCTGAGGAAGAAGCTTTTACATCATTTATTTTTTGAGAAATTTATCTATTTAAGTTAAAGTGGCGTTCAGAACTTTGTTTGACAATAAAAAAAGATGTTAGAAGACTTGAAGACAGATTGAACATATTTTTAGTCGTCATGTCCTCATATGGTCTGAATAAATTGTAGTGTGTCTGTGTGTTCGAATGTCCTCATATTGTATTAATCTTGACATACCAAGGTATTCTCACTCCTGCCACGTCATCATATTGACGTTTGGTCTGGTAGCGTTTTGCATCCAGTTTTGACACGCCGGGTAACCAACCTGCGTCAGTCTTTTACGAGATGAGGCGTAGGAGGACAAGCACGTTTTCATATTTGTTTTTAAGAGTAGGAAATGCGCGAAACTATGCATCCCAGACCCTAGAACTAACTGTCTCAGACCCTAAATTTAACCTCTATTAGCCATATACAGCCTATCCCTGACCCTAGTATCTAAAATTAACCATTAATCCTGATCCTTCATATTAACCTCAGACCCCCAACCCAAAGACCCCTAAGTGTCGCAAACTGGAAAAGCCGCGGGCGGCAAGGACTGATGCGCGGGGGGTACCCGATACGTCAAAACTGGATGCAGACTGTCGATGACCAAGCGTCAATATGTTGACGAGTCGGGAATGAGAACGTGTTAGACATGTAGTACTATGAAATTAACGTCCTCATATGGTCTGAATAAATGGTATTGTATGTGTGTGTGTGTTCAAATGTCCTCATATTGTTTAGGCCAAGATACACTGCCTTGTTACGTCTTTCTAGAGTGTTTAATATAATAAACCTCAACCCTTGTTAAACTAGGATGATGATTAGTTTATTACAGAACGATTTCAACATTATTTGTGTCTTGTTGCAGAAACCAAGTGTAGAGATCCCTGCTCCATCTTCAGAAAAGGTTATTACACTTTTCTATTTCCAAGTAAACACAAACAGATGTGTCTGTTGTGTTCAGCATTTAAGTAAAATAAAATGTTATGAATCAATTTGGTTAAAGTTTCAAAATGTCACAACCTTTCACTGGTTTTAGAATACTTTGGCAAAATGCTTTGGTTTCATCAAATCAGAGGAGTAACATCCCTGTTATACTCCAGATTAACTTTAAACTGTCATTATATTTGATATCTTCTCTAATTTTAAACGTTTCATCCATGTGACCTGAGGAAGAAGATTTTAAATCAATTATTTTTGGGGGGAAATGTATCTATTTAAGATAAAGTGGGTTTCAGAACTTTTTTTGACAATAAAAAAAGATGTTAGAAGTCTTGAAGACAGATTGAACATATCTTTAGTTGTCATGTCCTCATATGGTCTGAATAAATGGTAGTGTGTGTGTTTGAATGTCCTCATATTGTTTAGGCCGAGATACACTGCCTTGTTAAGTCTTTCTAGAGTGTTTAATATAATAAACCTCGACCCTTGTTAAACTAGGATGATGATTAGTTTATTACAGAACGATTTCAACATTATTTGTGTGTCTTGTTGCAGAAACCAAGTGTAGAGGTCCCAGCTCCATCTTCAGAGGAGCCAGAAATGAGCGAGACATCCACTTCCTCCATCCGAAAGGTTATTACACTTTTCTATTTCAATTAAACACAAACAGATGTGTCTGTTGTGTCCAGTGCTTAAGTAGAATAACATTTTATGAATCAATTTGGTTAAAGTTTCAAAATGCCAGAATTTCTTTGACTGGTTTTAGAATACTTTGGCAAAAATGCTTTGGTTTCATCAATTCAGGGGAGTAACATCCCTTTTATACTCCAGATTAACTTTAAACTGTCATTATATTTGATATCTTCTCTAATTTTTAACGTTTCATCCATGTGACCTGAGGAAGAAGCTTTTACATCATTTATTTTTTGAGAAATTTATCTATTTAAGTTAAAGTGGCGTTCAGAACTTTGTTTGACAATAAAAAAAGATGTTAGAAGACTTGAAGACAGATTGAACATATTTTTAGTCGTCATGTCCTCATATGGTCTGAATAAATTGTAGTTTGTCTGTGTGTTCGAATGTCCTCATATTGTATTAATCTTGACATACCAAGGTATTCTCACTCCTGCCGCATCATCATATTGACGTTTGGTCTGGTAGCGTTTTGCATCCAGTTTTGACACGCCGGGTAACCAACCTGCGTCAGTCTTTTACGAGATAAGGCGTAGGAGGACAAGCGCGTTTTCATATTTGTTTTTAAGAGTAGGAAATGCGCGAAACTAAGCATTCCAGACCCTAAAGTTATCCTCTATTAGCCATGTACAACTTATCACTGACCCCATTATCTAAAATTAACCATTAATCCTGATCCCTCATATTAACCTCAGACCCCCAACCCAAAGACCCCTAAGTGTCGCAAACTGGAAAAGCTGTGGACGGCAAGGACTGATGCGCGGGGGTACCCGATGCGTCAAAACTGGATGCAGACTGTCGATGACCAAGTGTCAATATGTTGACGAGTCGGGAATGAGAACGTGTTAGACATGCAGTACTATGAGTTTAATGTCCTCATATGGTCCGAATAAATGGTAGTGTATGTGTGTAAGTGTTCAAATGTCTTCATATTGTTTAGGCCAAGATACACTGGGGCGGCCGTGGCGTAGTGGTAAGGGCAGTCGTCTCCCGATCGGAAAGTTGGCGGTTCGACTCCCGGGACCCGCACCATGTGTCGTTGTGTCCTTGGGCAAGACACTTAACCCTGAGTTGCTCCCGGTAGGACTGGAAAGCACCTTGCATGGTAGTCTGCCGCCACCGGTTTATGAATGTGTGTAGCATTCAATATATGTGTAGCACTTTGAGATTTTCAGTAATGAAAAGTGCGTTATAAATTGAATTATTATTATTATTATTATTCTAGAGTGTTTAATATAATAAACCTCGACCCTTGTTAAACTAGGATGATGATTAGTTTATTACAGAACGATTTCAACATTATTTGTGTCTTGTTGCAGAAACCAAGTGTAGAGATCCCTGCTCCATCTTCAGAAAAGGTTATTACACTTTTCTATTTCCAAGTAAACACAAACAGATGTGTCTGTTGTGTTCAGTATTTAAGTAAAATAAAATGTTATGAATCAATTTGGTTAAAGTTTCAAAATGTCACAACCTTTCACTGGTTTTAGAATACTTTGGCAAAAATGCTTTGGTTTCATCAATTCAGAGGAGTAACATCCCTGTTATACTCCAGATTAACTTTAAACTGTCATTATATTTGATATCTTCTCTAATTTTTAACGTTTCATCCATGTGACCTGAGGAAGAAGATTTTACATCAATTATTTTTTGGGGGAAATGTATCTACTGTATTTAAGATAAAGTGGGTTTCAGAACTTTTTTTGACAATAAAAAAAGATGTTAGAAGTCTTGAAGACAGATTGAACATATTTTTAGTCGTCATGTCCTCATATGGTCTGAATAAATGGTAGTGTGTGTGTGTGTTTGAATGTCCTCATATTGTTTAGGCCGAGATACACTGCCTTGTTAAGTCTTTCTAGAGTGTTTAATATAATAAACCTCGACCCTTGTTAAACTAAGATGATGATTAGTTTATTACAGAACGATTTCAACATTATTTGTGTGTCTTGTTGCAGAAACCAAGTGTAGAGGTCCCAGCACCATCTTCAGAGGAGCCAGAAATGAGCGAGACATCCACTACCTCCATCCAAAAGGTTATTACACATTTCTATTTCAATTAAACACAAACAGATGTGTCTGTTGTGTCCAATGCTTAAGTAAAATAACATTTTATGAATCAATTTGGTTAAAGTTTCAAAATGCCAGAATTTCTTTGACTGGTTTTAGAATTCTTTGGCAAAAATGCTTTGGTTTCATCAATTCAGAGGAGTAACATCCCTTTTATACTCCAGATTAACATTAAACTGTCATTATATTTGATATCTTCTCTAATTTTTAACGTTTAATCCATGTGACTTGAGGAAGAAGATTTTACATCATTTATTTTTTTGGGAAATGTATCTATTTAAGTAAAAGTGGGTTTCAGAACTTTTTTTGACAATAAAAAAAGATGTTAGAAGACTTGAAGACAGATTGAACATATTTTTAGTCGTCATGTCCTCATATGGTCCGAATAAATGGTAGTGTGTGTGTGTGTTCAACTGTCCTCATATTGTCTTAGCCTTGACATACAGTACTGTGTGGAGTTTGACGTCCTCATATGGTCTGAATAAATGGTAGTGTGGGTGTGTTTAATGTCCTCATATTGTTTAGGCCGAGATACACTACCTTGTTAAGTCTTTTCTAGAGTGTTTAATATAATAAACCTTGACCTTTGTTAAACTAGGATGATGATTAGTTTATTACAGAACGATTTCAACATTATTTGTGTGTCTTGTTGCAGAAACCAAGTGTAGAGGTCCTATCTCCATCTTCAGAGGAGCCAGAAATGAGCGAGACATCCACTTCCTCCATTCGAAAGGTAAACACAAACAGATGTGTCTTTGTGTCCAATGCTTAAGTAAAATAACATTTTATGAATAAATTTGGTTAAAGTTTCAAAATGCCAGAATTTCTTTGACTGGTTTTAGAATTCTTTGGCAAAAATGCTTTGGTTTCATCAATTCAGAGGAGTAACATCCCTTTTATACTCCAGATTAACATTAAACTGTCATTATATTTGATATCTTCTCTAATTTTTAACGTTTAATCCATGTGACTTGAGGAAGAAGATTTTACATCATTTATTTTTTTGGGAAATGTATCTATTTAAGTAAAAGTGGGTTTCAGAACTTTTTTTGACAATAAAAAAAGATGTTAGAAGACTTGAAGACAGATTAAACATATTTTTAGTCGTCATGTCCTCATATGGTCCGAATAAATGGTAGTGTGTGTGTGTGTTTGAATGTCCTCATATTGTTTAGGTTGAGATACACTGCCTTGTTAAGTCTTTCTATAGTGTTTAATATAATAAACCTCGACCCTTGTTAAACTAGGATGATGATTAGTTTATTACAGAACATTTTCAACATTATTTGTGTGTCTTGTTGCAGAAACCAAGTGTACAGGTCCCAGCTCCATCTTCAGAGAAGCCAGAAATGAGCGAGACATCCACTACCTCCATCCAAAAGGTTATTACACATTTCTATTTCACTTAAACACAAACAGATGTGTCTGTTGTTTCCAGTGCTTAAGTAGAATAACATTTTATGAATCAATTTGGTTAAAGTTTCAAAATGCCAGAATTTCTTTGACTGGTTTTAGAATACTTTGGCAAAAATGCTTTGGTTTCATCAATTCAGGGGAGTAACATCCCTTTTATACTCCAGATTAACTTTAAACTGTCATTATATTTGATATCTTCTCTAATTTTTAACGTTTCATCCATGTGACCTGAGGAAGAAGCTTTTACATCATTTATTTTTGGGGAAATTTATCTATTTAAGTTAAAGTGGCGTTCAGAACTTTGTTTGACAATAAAAAAAGATGTGAGAAGACTTGAAGACAGATTGATCATATTTTTAGTCGTCATGTCCTCATATGGTCTGAATAAATTGTAGTGTGTCTGTGTGTTTGAATGTCCTCATATTGTATTAATCTTGACATACCAAGGTATTCTCACTCCTGCCACGTCATCATATTGACGTTTGGTCTGGTAGCGTTTTGCGTCCTGTTTTGACACGTCGGGTAACCAACGTGCATCAGTCTTTATGAGATGAGGTGTAGGAGGACAAGCGCGTTTTCATATTTGTTTTTAAGAGTAGGAAATGTGCGAAACTAAGTAAGTAGTAAGTAGTAAGTAAAGTTTATTTATATAGCACTTTTCGCAGATAAAATCACAAAGTGCTGTACAACATATAAATAAAAAATTAAAATAAACAGAAGAATTACTGTATTAAAATCTGATTAATCAAAACAATAAGAACAGCTGATAAAAACAAGAACAATTGATAAAAACACTCAATAAAAACATTTATCTAAAAGCTTGTCTGAATAAAAGTGTCTTGAGCTGGGTTTTAAAGGAATCAATAGAGGTGGTCACACGAAGAGACAGGGGCAGGGCATTCCACAGCCGGGGGGCCACGGCCTGAAAGGAAAGGTCACCCCGAGTTTCTAAGGGATCTAAGCATCCCAGACCCTAAATTTATCCTCTATTAGCCATGTACAACTTATCCCTGACCCCATTATCTAAAATTAAGCATTAACCCTGATCCCTCATATTAACCACTTTTCAAAATAGAGATTGCGCGAGAACTAACTGTCTCAGATCCTAAATTTAACCTCTATTAGCCATATACAGCCTATCCCTGACCCCAGTATCTAAAATTAACCATTAATCCTGATCCTTCATATTAACCTCAGACCCCCAACCCAAAGACCCCTAAGTGTCGCAAACTGGAAAAGCCACGGGCGGCAAGGACTGATGCGCGGGGGGTACCCGATACGTCAAAACTGGATGCAGACTGTCGATGACCAAGTGTCAATATGTTGACGAGTTGGGAATGAGAACGTGTTAGACATGCAGTACTATGAGTTTAATGTCCTCATATGGTCTGAATAAATGGTAGTGTGTGTGTATGTGTTCAAATGTCCTCATATTGTTTAGGCCAAGATACACTACCTTGTTACATCTTTCTAGAGTGTTTAATATAATAAACCTTGACCCTTGTTAAACTAGGATGATGATTAGTTTATTACAGAATGATTTCAACATTATTTGTGTCTTGTTGCAGAAATCAAGTGGAGAGGTCCCTGCTCCATCTTCAGAAAAGGTTATTACACTTTTCTATTTCCAATTAAACACAAACAGATGTGTCTGTTGTGTTCAGTATTTAAGTAAAATAAANGAGCTCAGAAATGAGCGAGACATCCACTTCCTCCATCCGAAAGGTTATTACACTTTTCTATTTCAATTAAACACAAACAGATGTGTCTGTTGTGTCCAGTGCTTAAGTAGAATAACATTTTATGAATCAATTTGGTTAAAGTTTCAAAATGCCAGAATTTCTTTGACTTGTTTTAGAATACTTTGGCAAAAATGCTTTGGTTTCATCAATTCAGAGGAGTAACATCCATTTTATACTCCAGATTAACTTTAAACTGTCATTATATTTGATATCTTCTCTAATTTTTAACGTTTAATCCATGTAACTTGAGGAAGAAGATTTTACATCATTTATTTTTTTTGGGAAATGTATCTATTTAAGTAAAAGTGGGTTTCAGAACTTTTTTTGACAATAAAAAAAGATGTTAGAAGACTTGAAGACAGATTGAACATATCTTTAGTCGTCATGTCCTCATATGGTCTGAATAAATGGTAGTGTGTGTGTGTGTTTGAATGTCCTCATATTGTTTAGGCCGAGATACACTGCCTTGTTAAGTCTTTCTAGAGTGTTTAATATAATAAACCTCGACCCTTGTTAAACTAAGATGATGATTAGTTTATTACAGAACAATTTCAAAATTATTTGTGTGTCTTGTTGCAGAAACCAAGTGTACAGGTCCCAGCTCCATCTTCAGAAAAGCCAGAAATGAGCGAGACATCCACTACCTCCATCCAAAAGGTTATTACACATTTCTATTTCACTTAAACACAAACAGATATGTCTGTTGTTTCCAGTGCTTAAGTAGAATAACATTTTATGAATCAATTTGGTTAAAGTTTCAAAATGCCAGAATTTCTTTGACTGGTTTTAGAATACTTTGGCAAAAATGCTTTGGTTTCATCAATTCAGGGGAGTAACATCCCTTTTATACTCCAGATTAACTTTAAACTGTCATTATATTTGATATCTTCTCTAATTTTTAACGTTTCATCCATGTGACCTGAGGAAGAAGCTTTTACATCATTTATTTTTTGGGAAATTTATCTATTTAAGTTAAAGTGGCGTTCAGAACTTTGTTTGACAATAAAAAAAGATGTTAGAAGACTTGAAGACAGATTGAACATATTTTTAGTCGTCATGTCCTCATATGGTCTGAATAAATTGTAGTTTGTCTGTGTGTTCGAATGTCCTCATATTGTATTAATCTTGACATACCAAGGTATTCTCACTCCTGCCGCATCATCATATTGACGTTTGGTCTGGTAGCGTTTTGCATCCAGTTTTGACACGACGGGTAACCAACCTGCGTCAGTCTTTTACGAGATAAGGCGTAGGAGGACAAGCGCGTTTTCATATTTGTTTTTAAGAGTAGGAAATGCGCGAAACTAAGCATTCCAGACCCTAAAGTTATCCTCTATTAGCCATGTACAACTTATCACTGACCCCATTATCTAAAATTAACCATTAATCCTGATCCCTCATATTAACCTCAGACCCCCAACCCAAGACCCCTAAGTGTCGCAAACTGGAAAAGCTGTGGACGGCAAGGACTGATGCGCGGGGGTACCCGATGCGTCAAAACTGGATGCAAACTGTCGATGACCAAGTGTCAATATGTTGACGAGTCGGGAATGAGAACGTGTTAGACATGCAGTACTATGAGTTTAACGTCCTCATATGGTCCGAATAAATGGTAGTGTATGTGTGTAAGTGTTCAAATGTCTTCATATTGGGCATGTTGGGCAGCACGTTGGCACAACTGGTAGAGCTGCTGCCTCTCAGCGAGAAGGTTGCCGGTTCAAATCCCGGTCCGGGGCCTTTCTGGGTGGAGTTTGCATGTTCTCCCCGTGCATGCGTGGGTTTCCTCCGGGTACTCCGGTTTCCTCCCACAGACCAAAAAACATGCTTGTTAGGCTGATTGGTGACTCTAAATTGACCCTAGGTGTGAGTGTGAGAGTGGATGGTTGTTTGGTGTGAGTGAGACAGGTCCCTCTTGTAAATGAGTCCCCGTGACTCAACGAGGCTAGCCTGTATAAATAAAGGTTGAATGAATGAATGAATGAAAATATCCGGGGCGGCCGTGGCGTAGTGGTAAGGGCAGTCGTCTCCCGATCGGAAAGTTGGCGGTTCGACTCCCGGGACCCGCACCATGTGTCGTTGTGTCCTTGGGCAAGACACTTAACCCTGAGTTGCTCCCGGTAGGACTGGAAAGCACCTTGCATGGTAGTCTGCCGCCACCGGTTTATGAATGTGTGTAGCATTCAATATATGTGTAGCACTTTGAGATTTTCAGTAATGAAAAGTGCGTTATAAATTGAATTATTATTATTATTATTATTCTAGAGTGTTTAATATAATAAACCTCGACCCTTGTTAAACTAGGATGATGATTAGTTTATTACAGAACGATTTCAACATTATTTGTGTCTTGTTGCAGAAACCAAGTGTAGAGATCCCTGCTCCATCTTCAGAAAAGGTTATTACACTTTTCTATTTCCAAGTAAACACAAACAGATGTGTCTGTTGTGTTCAGTATTTAAGTAAAATAAAATGTTATGAATCAATTTGGTTAAAGTTTCAAAATGTCACAACCTTTCACTGGTTTTAGAATACTTT
The DNA here is from genome assembly GCA_038048925.1 of Garcialebias charrua. Taxonomy (NCBI): domain Eukaryota; kingdom Metazoa; phylum Chordata; class Actinopteri; order Cyprinodontiformes; family Rivulidae; genus Garcialebias; species Garcialebias charrua. Next base: position 18,318 of record JBBPBX010009446.1, on the reverse strand, counting down.
GGCAAAAATGCTTTGGTTTCATCAATTCAGAGGAGTAACATCCCTGTTATACTCCAGATTAACTTTAAACTGTCATTATATTTGATATCTTCTCTAATTTTTAACGTTTCATCCATGTGACCTGAGGAAGAAGATTTTAAATCAATTATTTTTTGGGGGAAATGTATCTATTTAAGATAAAGTGGGTTTCAGAACTTTTTTTGACAATAAAAAAAGATGTTAGAAGTCTTGAAGACAGATTGAACATATCTTTAGTCGTCATGTCCTCATATGGTCTGAATAAATGGTAGTGTGTGTGTGTGTTTGAATGTCCTCATATTGTTTAGGCCGAGATACACTGCCTTGTTAAGTCTTTCTAGAGTGTTTAATATAATAAACCTCGACCCTTGTTAAACTAAGATGATGATTAGTTTATTACAGAACGATTTCAACATTATTTGTGTGTCTTGTTGCAGAAACCAAGTGTAGAGGTCCCAGCACCATCTTCAGAGGAGCCAGAAATGAGCGAGACATCCACTACCTCCATCCAAAAGGTTATTACACATTTCTATTTCAATTAAACACAAACAGATGTGTCTGTTGTGTCCAATGCTTAAGTAAAATAACATTTTATGAATCAATTTGGTTAAAGTTTCAAAATGCCAGAATTTCTTTGACTGGTTTTAGAATTCTTTGGCAAAAATGCTTTGGTTTCATCAATTCAGAGGAGTAACATCCCTTTTATACTCCAGATTAACATTAAACTGTCATTATATTTGATATCTTCTCTAATTTTTAACGTTTAATCCATGTGACTTGAGGAAGAAGATTTTACATCATTTATTTTTTTGGGAAATGTATCTATTTAAGTAAAAGTGGGTTTCAGAACTTTTTTTGACAATAAAAAAAGATGTTAGAAGACTTGAAGACAGATTGAACATATTTTTAGTCGTCATGTCCTCATATGGTCCGAATAAATGGTAGTGTGTGTGTGTGTTCAACTGTCCTCATATTGTCTTAGCCTTGACATACAGTACTGTGTGGAGTTTGACGTCCTCATATGGTCTGAATAAATGGTAGTGTGGGTGTGTTTAATGTCCTCATATTGTTTAGGCCGAGATACACTACCTTGTTAAGTCTTTTCTAGAGTGTTTAATATAATAAACCTTGACCTTTGTTAAACTAGGATGATGATTAGTTTATTACAGAACGATTTCAACATTATTTGTGTGTCTTGTTGCAGAAACCAAGTGTAGAGGTCCTATCTCCATCTTCAGAGGAGCCAGAAATGAGCGAGACATCCACTTCCTCCATTCGAAAGGTTATTACACATTTCTATTTCAATTAAACACAAACAGATGTGTCTGTTGTGTCCAATGCTTAAGTAAAATAACATTTTATGAATAAATTTGGTTAAAGTTTCAAAATGCCAGAATTTCTTTGACTGGTTTTAGAATTCTTTGGCAAAAATGCTTTGGTTTCATCAATTCAGAGGAGTAACATCCCTTTTATACTCCAGATTAACATTAAACTGTCATTATATTTGATATCTTCTCTAATTTTTAACGTTTAATCCATGTGACTTGAGGAAGAAGATTTTACATCATTTATTTTTTTGGGAAATGTATCTATTTAAGTAAAAGTGGGTTTCAGAACTTTTTTTGACAATAAAAAAAGATGTTAGAAGACTTGAAGACAGATTAAACATATTTTTAGTCGTCATGTCCTCATATGGTCCGAATAAATGGTAGTGTGTGTGTGTGTTTGAATGTCCTCATATTGTTTAGGTTGAGATACACTGCCTTGTTAAGTCTTTCTATAGTGTTTAATATAATAAACCTCGACCCTTGTTAAACTAGGATGATGATTAGTTTATTACAGAACATTTTCAACATTATTTGTGTGTCTTGTTGCAGAAACCAAGTGTACAGGTCCCAGCTCCATCTTCAGAGAAGCCAGAAATGAGCGAGACATCCACTACCTCCATCCAAAAGGTTATTACACATTTCTATTTCACTTAAACACAAACAGATGTGTCTGTTGTTTCCAGTGCTTAAGTAGAATAACATTTTATGAATCAATTTGGTTAAAGTTGCAAAATGCCAGAATTTCTTTGACTGGTTTTAGAATACTTTGGCAAAAATGCTTTGGTTTCATCAATTCAGGGGAGTAACATCCCTTTTATACTCCAGATTAACTTTAAACTGTCATTATATTTGATATCTTCTCTAATTTTTAACGTTTCATCCATGTGACCTGAGGAAGAAGCTTTTACATCATTTATTTTTGGGGAAATTTATCTATTTAAGTTAAAGTGGCGTTCAGAACTTTGTTTGACAATAAAAAAAGATGTGAGAAGACTTGAAGACAGATTGATCATATTTTTAGTCGTCATGTCCTCATATGGTCTGAATAAATTGTAGTGTGTCTGTGTGTTTGAATGTCCTCATATTGTATTAATCTTGACATACCAAGGTATTCTCACTCCTGCCACGTCATCATATTGACGTTTGGTCTGGTAGCGTTTTGCGTCCTGTTTTGACACGTCGGGTAACCAACGTGCATCAGTCTTTATGAGATGAGGCGTAGGAGGACAAGCGCGTTTTCATATTTGTTTTTAAGAGTAGGAAATGTGCGAAACTAAGCATCCCAGACCCTAAATTTATCCTCTATTAGCCATGTACAACTTATCCCTGACCCCATTATCTAAAATTAAGCATTAACCCTGATCCCTCATATTAACCACTTTTGAAAATAGAGATTGCGCGAGAACTAACTGTCTCAGATCCTAAATTTAACCTCTATTAGCCATATACAGCCTATCCCTGACCCCAGTATCTAAAATTAACCATTAATCCTGATCCTTCATATTAACCTCAGACCCCCAACCCAAAGACCCCTAAGTGTCGCAAACTGGAAAAGCCACGGGCGGCAAGGACTGATGCGCGGGGGGTACCCGATACGTCAAAACTGGATGCAGACTGTCGATGACCAAGTGTCAATATGTTGACGAGTTGGGAATGAGAACGTGTTAGACATGCAGTACTATGAGTTTAATGTCCTCATATGGTCTGAATAAATGGTAGTGTGTGTGTATGTGTTCAAATGTCCTCATATTGTTTAGGCCAAGATACACTACCTTGTTACATCTTTCTAGAGTGTTTAATATAATAAACCTTGACCCTTGTTAAACTAGGATGATGATTAGTTTATTACAGAATGATTTCAACATTATTTGTGTCTTGTTGCAGAAATCAAGTGGAGAGGTCCCTGCTCCATCTTCAGAAAAGGTTATTACACTTTTCTATTTCCAATTAAACACAAACAGATGTGTCTGTTGTGTTCAGTATTTAAGTAAAATAAAATGTTATGAATCAATTTGGCTAAAGTTTCAAAATGTCACAACCTTTCACTGGTTTTAGAATACTTTGGCAAAAATGCTTTGGTTTCATCAATTCAGAGGAGTATCATCCCTTTTATACTCCAAATTAACTTTAAACTGTCATTATATTTGATATCTTCTCTAATTTTTAACGTTTCATCCATGTGACCTGAGGAAGAAGATTTTACATCAATTATTTTTGGGGGGAAATGTATCTATTTAAGATAAAGTGGGTTTCAGAACTTTTTTTGACAATAAAAAAAAAGATGTTAGAAGTCTTGAAGACAGATTGAATATATTTTTAGTCGTCATGTCCTCATATGGTCTGAATAAATGGTAGTGTGTGTGTGTGTGTTTGAATGTCCTCATATTGTTTAGGTTGAGATACACTGCCTTGTTAAGTCTTTCTAGAGTGTTTAATATAATAAACCTCGACCCTTGTTAAACTAAGATGATGATTAGTTTATTACAGAACGATTTCAACATTATTTGTGTGTCTTGTTGCAGAAACCAAGTGTAGAGGTCCCAGCACCATCTTCAGAGGAGCCAGAAATGAGCGAGACATCCACTACCTCCATCCAAAAGGTTATTACACATTTCTATTTCAATTAAACACAAACAGATGTGTCTGTTGTGTCCAATGCTTAAGTAAAATAACATTTTATGAATCAATTTGGTTAAAGTTTCAAAATGCCAGAATTTCTTTGACTGGTTTTAGAATTCTTTGGCAAAAATGCTTTGGTTTCATCAATTCAGAGGAGTAACATCCCTTTTATACTCCAGATTAACATTAAACTGTCATTATATTTGATATCTTCTCTAATTTTTAACGTTTAATCCATGTGACTTGAGGAAGAAGATTTTACATCATTTATTTTTTTGGGAAATGTATCTATTTAAGTAAAAGTGGGTTTCAGAACTTTTTTTGACAATAAAAAAAGATGTTAGAAGACTTGAAGACAGATTGAACATATTTTTAGTCGTCATGTCCTCATATGGTCCGAATAAATGGTAGTGTGTGTGTGTGTTCAACTGTCCTCATATTGTCTTAGCCGTGACATACAGTACTGTGTGGAGTTTGACGTCCTCATATGGTCTGAATAAATGGTAGTGTGGGTGTGTTTAATGTCCTCATATTGTTTAGGCCGAGATACACTACCTTGTTAAGTCTTTTCTAGAGTGTTTAATATAATAAACCTTGACCTTTGTTAAACTAGGATGATGATTAGTTTATTACAGAACGATTTCAACATTATTTGTGTGTCTTGTTGCAGAAACCAAGTGTAGAGGTCCTATCTCCATCTTCAGAGGAGCCAGAAATGAGCGAGACATCCACTTCCTCCATTCGAAAGGTTATTACACATTTCTATTTCAATTAAACACAAACAGATGTGTCTGTTGTGTCCAATGCTTAAGTAAAATAACATTTTATGAATAAATTTGGTTAAAGTTTCAAAATGCCAGAATTTCTTTGACTGGTTTTAGAATTCTTTGGCAAAAATGCTTTGGTTTCATCAATTCAGAGGAGTAACATCCCTTTTATACTCCAGATTAACATTAAACTGTCATTATATTTGATATCTTCTCTAATTTTTAACGTTTAATCCATGTGACTTGAGGAAGAAGATTTTACATCATTTATTTTTTTGGGAAATGTATCTATTTAAGTAAAAGTGGGTTTCAGAACTTTTTTTGACAATAAAAAAAGATGTTAGAAGACTTGAAGACAGATTAAACATATTTTTAGTCGTCATGTCCTCATATGGTCCGAATAAATGGTAGTGTGTGTGTGTGTTTGAATGTCCTCATATTGTTTAGGTTGAGATACACTGCCTTGTTAAGTCTTTCTATAGTGTTTAATATAATAAACCTCGACCCTTGTTAAACTAGGATGATGATTAGTTTATTACAGAACATTTTCAACATTATTTGTGTGTCTTGTTGCAGAAACCAAGTGTACAGGTCCCAGCTCCATCTTCAGAGAAGCCAGAAATGAGCGAGACATCCACTACCTCCATCCAAAAGGTTATTACACATTTCTATTTCACTTAAACACAAACAGATGTGTCTGTTGTTTCCAGTGCTTAAGTAGAATAACATTTTATGAATCAATTTGGTTAAAGTTGCAAAATGCCAGAATTTCTTTGACTGGTTTTAGAATACTTTGGCAAAAATGCTTTGGTTTCATCAATTCAGGGGAGTAACATCCCTTTTATACTCCAGATTAACTTTAAACTGTCATTATATTTGATATCTTCTCTAATTTTTAACATTTCATCCATGTGACCTGAGGAAGAAGCTTTTACATCATTTATTTTTGGGGAAATTTATCTATTTAAGTTAAAGTGGCGTTCAGAACTTTGTTTGACAATAAAAAAAGATGTGAGAAGACTTGAAGACAGATTGATCATATTTTTAGTCGTCATGTCCTCATATGGTCTGAATAAATTGTAGTGTGTCTGTGTGTTTGAATGTCCTCATATTGTATTAATCTTGACATACCAAGGTATTCTCACTCCTGCCACGTCATCATATTGACGTTTGGTCTGGTAGCGTTTTGCGTCCTGTTTTGACACGTCGGGTAACCAACGTGCATCAGTCTTTATGAGATGAGGCGTAGGAGGACAAGCGCGTTTTCATATTTGTTTTTAAGAGTAGGAAATGTGCGAAACTAAGCATCCCAGACCCTAAATTTATCCTCTATTAGCCATGTACAACTTATCCCTGACCCCATTATCTAAAATTAAGCATTAACCCTGATCCCTCATATTAACCACTTTTGAAAATAGAGATTGCGCGAGAACTAACTGTCTCAGATCCTAAATTTAACCTCTATTAGCCATATACAGCCTATCCCTGACCCCAGTATCTAAAATTAACCATTAATCCTGATCCTTCATATTAACCTCAGACCCCCAACCCAAAGACCCCTAAGTGTCGCAAACTGGAAAAGCCACGGGCGGCAAGGACTGATGCGCGGGGGGTACCCGATACGTCAAAACTGGATGCAGACTGTCGATGACCAAGTGTCAATATGTTGACGAGTTGGGAATGAGAACGTGTTAGACATGCAGTACTATGAGTTTAATGTCCTCATATGGTCTGAATAAATGGTAGTGTGTGTGTATGTGTTCAAATGTCCTCATATTGTTTAGGCCAAGATACACTACCTTGTTACATCTTTCTAGAGTGTTTAATATAATAAACCTTGACCCTTGTTAAACTAGGATGATGATTAGTTTATTACAGAATGATTTCAACATTATTTGTGTCTTGTTGCAGAAATCAAGTGGAGAGGTCCCTGCTCCATCTTCAGAAAAGGTTATTACACTTTTCTATTTCCAATTAAACACAAACAGATGTGTCTGTTGTGTTCAGTATTTAAGTAAAATAAAATGTTATGAATCAATTTGGCTAAAGTTTCAAAATGTCACAACCTTTCACTGGTTTTAGAATACTTTAGCAAAAATGCTTTGGTTTCATCAATTCAGAGGAGTATCATCCCTTTTATACTCCAAATTAACTTTAAACTGTCATTATATTTGATATCTTCTCTAATTTTTAACGTTTCATCCATGTGACCTGAGGAAGAAGATTTTACATCAATTATTTTTTGGGGGAAATGTATCTATTTAAGATAAAGTGGGTTTCAGAACTTTTTTTGACAATAAAAAAAAAGATGTTAGAAGTCTTGAAGACAGATTGAATATATTTTTAGTCGTCATGTCCTCATATGGTCTGAATAAATGGTAGTGTGTGTGTGTGTTTGAATGTCCTCATATTGTTTAGGTTGAGATACACTGCCTTGTTAAGTCTTTCTAGAGTGTTTAATATAATAAACCTCGACCCTTGTTAAACTAAGATGATGATTAGTTTATTATAGCACGATTTCAACATTATTTGTGTGTCTTGTTGCAGAAACCAAGTGTACAGGTCCAAGCTCCATCTTCAGAGGAGCCAGAAATGAGCGAGACATCCACTTCCTCCATCCGAAAGGTTATTACACTTTTCTATTTCAATTAAACACAAAGAGATGTGTCTGTTGTATCCAATGTTTAAGTAAAATAACATTTTATGAATCAATTTGGTTAAAGTTTCAAAATGCCAGAATTTCTTTGACTGGTTTTAGAATACTTTGGCAAAAATGCTTTGGTTTCATCAATTCAGGGGAGTAACATCCCTTTTATACTCCAGATTAGCTTTAAACTGTCATTATATTTGATGTATTCTCTAATTTTTAATGTTTCATCCATGTGACCTGAGGTAGAAGCTTTTACATCAATTATTTTTTGGGAAATTTTTCTATTTAAGTTAAAGTGGCGTTCAGAACTTTGTTTGACAATAAAAAAAGATGTTAGAAGACTTGAAGACAGATTTACCATATTTTTAGTCGTCATGTCCTCATATGGTCTGAATAAATTATAGTGTATGTGTGTTCAAATGTCCTCATATTGTCTTAGCCTTGACATAAAGTACTGTGTGGAGTTTGACGTCCTCATATGGTCCGAATAAATGGTAGTGTGTGTGTGTTTGAATGTCGTCATATTGTTTAGGCCGAGATACACTGCCTTGTTAAGTCTTTTCTAGAGTGTTTAATATAATAAACCTCGACCCTTGTTAAACTAGGATGATGATTAGTTTATTACAGAACAATTTCAACATTGTTTGTGTCTTGTTGCAGAAACCAAGCGTAGAGGTCCTAGCTCCATCTTCAGAGGAGCCAGAAATGAGCGAGACATCCACTTCCTCCATCCAAAAGGTTATTACACATTTCTATTTCAATTAAACACAAACAGATGTGTCTGTTTTGTCCAGTGCTTAAGTAGAATAACATTTTATGAATCAATTTGGGTAAAGTTTCAAAATGCCAGAATTTCTTTGACTGGTTTTTAGAATACTTTGGCAAAAATGCTTTAGTTTCATCATTTCAGAGGAGTAACATCCCTTTTATACTCCAGATTAGCTTTAAACTGTCATTATATTTGATATCTTCTCTAAAGGCCGAGGCAAAGCTGAGCGTTCTCCATATACGTTGCTCTACGCGCACATTCTGTGCGCATGCATTCACGGGCACAGTTCTGCTTTCTTACTAACATTAAATGCTCGCGATCTCGCGCCAAATCCTTGTTGTAATGTGATCAGCTGCGCGCAGAGCAAGACAAACTGAGGTCGCTGATTGGTCACTTGCTGACACGCCTACTGAAATGATTGACAGCTCAGTGATACAAGCGCTGGCTTTGCTCCAGACGAGCAGCTAATTGCTCCGTTGCTGCTGCTGCTGCGGTCTTTCTAACTTTATATGTTAATATAAACTTCTAAAAAATAAAAACAAGGAGCGCTATTCCAGCAGCTCACAGCCCACCAGGAAATAGTTAAAACCTTGCGCTGCAAGGTAGGACATGAATTCATTCATTTCAGTCATGGAGTGAATGGAGGATGAAGCGATTACTTGACTTTAGGCAAAAAAACAAAAGAAAAGTCCGGATCAGCGATAAAGAAGAGGAATTTAATTCATTTGTGTGTCATACAAAACAGTCCGCCACCAGGGCAGTTTATTGTGAGACACCGCGCAAGCGTGCGCGGTCGTAAAAAAAAGAGCTTTGCGCGTTAGCGCGAGCGTTCAAAAGGCTTGTGCAGCGGTGCTCGCACGGCGCTCACACAGCGTGGCACCGTGCTCGGTCCAGCGCGCTGCTATGCCTCGCCTTTAATTTTTAACGTTTCATCCATGTGACCTGAGGAAGAAGCTTTTACATCATTTATTTTTTGGGAAATGTATCTATTTAAGTTAAAGTGGCGTTCAGAACTTTGTTTGACAATAAAAAAAGATGTTAGAAGACTTGAAGACAGACTGAACATATTTTTAGTCGTCATGTCCTCATATGGTCCGAATAAATGGTAGTGTGTGTGTGTTCAACTGTCCTCATATTGTCTTAGCCTTGACATACAGTACTGTGTGGAGTTTGACGTCCTCATATGGTCTGAATAAATGGTAGTGTGGGTGTGTTTAATGTCCTCATATTGTTTAGGCCGAGATACACTACCTTGTTAAGTCTTTTCTAGAGTGTTTAATATAATAAACCTTGACCTTTGTTAAACTAGGATGATGATTAGTTTATTACAGAACGATTTCAACATTATTTGTGTGTCTTGTTGCAGAAACCAAGTGTAGAGGTCCCAGCTCCATCTTCAGAGGAGCCAGAAATGAGCGA
>JBBPBX010009445.1:38537-60061 GCA_038048925.1 Garcialebias charrua | reverse complement strand
TGAAACATTAGTTCATTTGACGCTTCTATTTCTTCATGAACAAATTCATTCCACTTGATTAATAGGAGATTATTCAAACCATTAAAAGTCCACTCCAGGTTTTCCTGGTTACCTACAACTCTCCACAGCAGCAGTGTTTCTCCTCTTCTTCTCCTGCCTCGTTAGAGAATGCTCACAGGTGGAGGAGGTGGAGACGCCTCTGTGTTGCTCGCTCGCCAGCTTTGTGCGGGCAGTTGCTGGGGTGGTGTTAGGATCATAAACATAAATTTATGTTGGGATGCTTGAGAGAAGTGGAGCACTACATCTGTAGCATCTTAGCTTAGCTGTGTTAAGGTGCAATAAAGTAGAAATGTCTTTAAAACACCACACCTTATTGTCTTCGAGCTTCGTGAGAAACATCCTTTAGATGAGTAGTGTTGAACACAAGTTTTAAAAAAAGTCTAGTGGGGATTTTTTTTTTTTTCTACAAACACAAATAGTGCCAACCCGATGCTGTGTATTAAAGTCCATTAAAGTTTAAATTTATTTAAAACCCACAGCTGAATTCACACTAAATTGGTGAGAATTGAGAAACATGCTTTAAAGATGTGGAATTTAAATAAGGAAATATAGGTGAAATGTTGCTTTTATTGTACACTAGTGTACACTTTTTTGCACACTGGCGTGTGTGTGTGCACGCACACACACAAACTGTGTCCCCCCACACATTACAGATTCGACGCCCTTGGTTGTAGCTACTGATTTAGTTTGGGCTGGTCATTCATGCAGCTGCGAACAGCACAGCAGGTACCTGAACTCCGCAGGGCTGTTGGTAAACTTTACAGTTGTTAAATAAATGTCAACAAAACAAAAACAGCTTTTTATCTGCTAAACTGAATGCAAATTACTTTCAAATATACCTCAGTCCGTGCTTCAATAATAATAATTTTAATAATTTATTCAATTTGAACTGCACTTTACATTGGCAATCTCAAATTTCTACAATATAAAACATCTAAAGAGAATAAAACATGGACTAAAAAGGACTACAAATTTTAAACTAAAAAATACTAAAAGCAGCAGAATTAAAAATACCTTTAAACCCTATAAAATCTTTCAAATATCTTTAGATGGTTAGGGAGGTTGTTCCACAGATGAGGAGCAGCAGAGCAAGAGGCCCTGCCAGCCATGGTGCACAGTTTTGTCCTGGGTGGGCGGAGCTGGTAGGAATTTGTGGAGCGGAGGGATCGCTTCACTACCATAATCAACCAATGCTTATTGCTACTTCCGGTGTCTGACAGGAAGTTGTACCCATAATCATTTATACAGTAGAGCCCCCCAGGAACAATAAGTCTAAAAGTATCTGTTATTCACTGGCTACTTGCAAAAGTCATCATTAAATACTGAAATGTTGAAATGGTCTACAGGATAATTGAATACAAAAGTTGTTTTTGTCCTTTTTAGTGTAAAATCCTTCCATCATGCATACTCCTTGTCATTCCAAAATGTTGTTTTATTGGTGGAGTTGTTTCAGCCGTTGATGAGTCCTGATGTTTTTATGTAGGGCTTGGTGTCATTTTCATCAGTAATCAGTGTTTAAGCAGTCTGCTTTCACCAACATCTTTGCTGCACAGAACAACATGTCTCTTGAAAATGAGTCCTCGTGACTCAGTGAAACCAACCCGTATAAATAAAGGTTGAATGAATCTACTTGTTGATGTTGGGGAAATGACTCCAGTCTCCTACTCTGAGCTGTTCGCCTCCTACTCCAAAAGTTATTGAGAAGGTTTACTATTTGGTTATATCTAAATTCATATCTTGAATTTTAGGAATTCACGATATTGGATTTTTGGCAGATATGCCGATATGTTAAAACTTATTTGGCCGATGATACAATACCGATATTTTTATATACTTTCCTTTGTCAGAACATAGCCTTCTTATTTAGGCTTATTTGCTACAAAAATTGTGTAGCAGCTGTAAGAATGGTGACATCAGTAACAGCCATATGCAAAGTACTTTAACCTATATTAAATAAAAAGTGTTCAATATTATTTATAAGCATTATTATTTATAAGCATTAGTCACCAGCGATGCTGTCTCACTAAGTTGTGGAAGCTTGTTCCAGGTTCCTAGCTGCAGTGTGAGATCCTCTGCACTCTTGTGCATGAAGGACAGACTTTTTAAGTTCAAAGTTTTGTCTATCCATTGTGCCATAAGACTACCGGTAATCTTGCTAACGGGGCTAACACTTGACGTCCAAATTTCTGTGGAAAAACTCACAAGTGCTATCAGCTATTAGCTTCTCAGTGACGTCGGAAATGACTGCTTGTAACTCGGGTAAGGCGGCTACGTCAGAAAAATATCTGACTGGGGACGATGTAGCATAGCTCAACGTAGTCCAAAAATCTTTGAAATCCAGCATCCTCAACAACAACAAAAAAATGTGCACACTGTCAATATTTTGACTTCTTCCTCTCCACCGTGATCATATCAGGTAGGTGCGCGTGACGTCATCATGTTCTACTGGCGCTGCAGTCATTCTTGTCACTGGGTTGTCAGAGAGTCAGAGAGTCAGAGTCAGAGAGTCTTTATTGTCATTTGCACCGCATGTGGTACATGTGATGAAAACGAGATTATGTACACGGGGTCCCAGTTACATCCAACAACAAATGCAAGAGAAAAACAGTAATAACATCTAGAATTAACTAAGAAAAACATCAACTAGTAATACACTAAGCCTAATATAGTGGAAATAAACAGCAGCACGAACATGAGTTTGTATGAGCAGATGGTCACAGATGAACACAGCAACAAGAAAACAGATCAGCATCAGCATGATGTGATATTTTGCAGTGTTTATTTATTTATTTTATTTATTCATGAGTCTAACAGCCTCAGGGTAGAAGCTGTTCCTCAGTCTAGTGGTTCTACATTTGATGCTCCTCAACCTCCGTCCTGAGGGGAGTGGGGCAAAGAGTGAGTGTGCTGGGTGAGTGAGGTCTTTCATGATGCAGGTGGCTCTTTTCCTGCATCTGGAGGTGTAAATGTCTGTGATGGTGGGGAGACTGACTCCAACAGACTTCTGTGCAGCCTTCACCACTCTCTGTAGAGCTTTCCTCTCTTCAACTGTGCAGCCTCCATGCCACACGTTGATGCTGGAGCACAGGATGCTCTCCACTGCACACCTGTAGAAGGAGGTGAGAACTGGGCTGCTCAGACCAGCACGTCTCAGCCGTCTGAGGAAGTAGAGTCTCTGATGACCTTTCTTGATCAGGCTGGTGGTGTTGTTGCTCCAGCTGAGGTTATCATTCATGTGTACACCCAAGTATTTGTAGCTGGAGACCACTTCCACTGCAGACCCACCTATTTTCAGTGGGGCGTGGGTGTGTTTGTTCCTTCTGAAGTCCACAATCATCTCCTTTGTCTTCTTCACATTCATGTGAAGATTATTCTCTTTGCACCAGCTCTCCAGGTGTTGTCATACAAAAATAACTTATTTTATATCGGTGAGTTCTTTTATGGAATGGCCAATGTCCGATATTTAACTTTAATGCTAATATCGGCCGATACCATGCCGATAATATCATGCATCCCTATTTAATTTACCGTACTTTTACTCTACTTTTTTTTTTAGTTTGTTCATCATCCTTGTCATGTGTTTCAGATCTTCAGCCAAAGAGAATCACAATCCAAAACTACCAAAATAACAGCAACAGGAAGCAGCCACTCCTCGGTCAGTAAAGATTACAGTTACCATTTCAAATAATTGTATGTTCTTAAAATTTTACTGCGTGTAATGTAATTTATTAAGTTAAAATGTATGTTTGTTTTTTTGGATGAATAAAGACCTTGAATCAGTTTTGAAAAATTTTACAGTGTTCGCCTTCCATAGGTCTTGGTAAAGCTATAATTACATTTTTTAAACATTTGCCCTGATTTATGTCTTGCAGGAATGCAGCACATTATTGAATGTGCCCGTGTTGGGCCTTGTGAGAGCAAACACTACCTCTGCACGCGGTGCTGTCTACCGGTAGCCAACCACATGATCATCAACCACATTATCAGCTTTGACCACATCTACTGCTATTTTGTAAGTTGACATGCAATTAAAGTGAAATTTTTACGTCACGTGACCAAAAGCAGTCTTACTATGATTTATTTTACAACAGTGTCATAAGATGAATCCAAATTTAATCAAAAAAGGAGTTTCAAACAAGTACTCAAAGTCTAGCCTTTCTTAAAGTAGTGAGTCGCCCGCTGCCTTTCATGCCAGAGTTTGAGAGTGAGATCTGTCAAAGTTTTAAGCAAATATGTAGTTCAGTCTGTTGTGCTACTACTGATTAGCTTTATACTACTGCAGCTACTACTACTGTAGTCTACAATGAACTTCAATCAAGTAAAAACAGATGACACTTGAGTCTGTGATCACAGCAACAATCTGGGTTTATTGAAAAGGTGCAGAACCAACTGAACCGCTTGACATTGGGAAAAAAACAACCTTCAGACTTGCTCAAACTCTTATTTATACATCTTCTTCTAAGCAGAGCTCTTCCAAGAGACGTTTAATGGCCTTACGCCCAGACATTTGGCATCCACTCACATCCTGTAATATAAACATATTTTTCCCTTCCATGTAAGTTCACTTTGGTCGACAACTTTCCATTCCTTATTTAGTGATGACCCTGCACATTCTAACAGGCCTTCTTCATAAACATAATTCTTTTCAACTTGACTACAACAAATTTTAGAGAAGTCTGAAAATTTGGTTGAGGGCTGCTGTAGTTGGGTGGTCAGTGCCATGATGTAATCCTGAATCTTTATTATGCCCAAGGGATCCTGAGGCTGCAGGTTTTGAGCCCAGGTTGCCTCAGGATCTGGCGTAACACAATTGCCAAATTTAAACTACAACTATAGTCAATCAAGTCAACCTCTCAAACCTTCACTCCTTTTTTTATTTTTTTATTTTTTTCCTTTTTTTATTTTATTTTTATTTTTTTTACAAACCCCAGCTGAGCTCAATTTTCAAAGTTGTGAATACAGGTGGTTCCAGGCTTCAGGAGCAGAAAACATAAAAGCCTGTTTGCAGACTTCACTGCAGCTCTTGGGGATAGTGCAAACAATAGCTCTCCATCGCCATCTTCTACTGCTTATCTGTAGTCGGTCCAGGAGAGAAATCCAGACATTCACAATTTGGAGCACTCTCCAAATTTACGTCACTGTAATCACATCAATCAGACCTTGAGGATAATAAAAACTATCTTGCTGTTCCTTCACTGTCTGGTCACATGAAGACTAGGTTATTATAGGATCATGGAACATTTTAACATCATTCACAATACCAATAAAAAGGCAGTGTAAATTATGAAGCATGGTGAGTGCAAATAAAACGCGTTCCCTTGACAGGAGTAGCAGCTCTTATCCGAGCTCCATCTGGACGACGGAGCTCCTCACCCACACACCTCTAAGGCTGAGATCACCTCATGAAGGAAGCTCTTTTTTTTTTGGCCTCTTGTATTCAGGACCTTATTCAGCATAAGCTTTGGGTCTGGGAAGCATACAATATCAGAAGTAGACTGCAAATACTCGAGAGATTGGTTGAGTGTAGAGGCGTTTCAATGTAGTAAAAATGACTGGAGAGTTTGTTTGTTTTAGGTGCGTTTGTACTAAGTGTCTGCACAGTTCAGATTCTGGTCACACTTGATGGTTCAATTCTGTATTTTCTCTCAGTAGGGAAACTAACATTTCACCTACCTGTATTTTTTTTCTTCGCAGAAAGCATGGCATCCCTCCACATTATTATCAAAAATGTCATACAGCATTTACGATTCGTTTGCACCAACTATATTAAATTTTGCAAGGCAGGCAGAGAACATACTTGAGACCCAACATGCTTCAATGAAGGTAGGTGAAGTTTACATATCCCAAGCTTTGACTTTTTTTTAACCTAATTTCATTAATATATGTAAATAAATGTACCGGTACTCATCACAGCAAGTGAGACTGCAGCCTGACGAGTTCCAGTCGGTGAATTTCACAAGTTACTCAGAAGGTTGGTGTTTGAATTTTCTTTGCCTTTTGCTTGCTTTATCTTAACTCAATTTTTATAATCATGTGGCATTGTGCTTTTCTTGTTTGTCATACTGTGGCTTTTAGCTTTGAAAAAACTCGAATCCATCACAAAGCGCAGTTTGAAAACCTCTATTACACCAGGAAACAAGATAGGTATGTGTCACTGTTCTGTGGTTGTCTCACAATACAGTGATTTTATCACACAGGTTATAGACTCCAAAAAACATTTAAGCTGCTGCTTCATAACAAAACTGTTTTGTTTTTTCCACCTTTTTTCAGAGTATGATGCTGCCTTCTCACAGCCCAAGCCATTTCCTAAAAGTCTCAATCTCTCGCTTCGCTGCCAGGTAATAAATCAATATTAGCATTAGTTTTATTTCTTTACTTCAAATTTCAAAGTCAAAGTCTAATTTTCTTTATTTTTCATATGCACCACATATGGTGGAACAAAATTGTGTACACAGGGCCCCAGTTACATCCAACAAAAGTATAAAATGTAAAAGAAAAAGTCATAAGATCTAAGATATGTACTAAGAAAAACATTAAATTTAAAAAATGCCAAGCACTAGTAACACAAAAACAATATGCCTGTTAACTGCCAACATTAAAAATAAAACGTTGGATCAAAAGCTGACTTTTGTTCTCCTTTGGTTCTTGGTTTCATCCAAAAAGAATTGCTCTGCAACCTTCAACGATATTCTGTTTTATCAGAAACATCTGTCACAGCCTCATCACAAAAAGGTAAATGACAAATTTTCACTTTTGCAGAAGGTCTCACGTGTTATTTGTGGTTACTGGGCCTTCATTGTAACTGCTCAATGTTCTTTTACAGCAACTGATGAAACATGATGTTAACGGTAATGTTCACTTTTTTTCTAATCCGTCATATACTTGTGTACTACAAGTCCTCTAAATACTTTTCCCGTCTTTCTACAGCTGTGGGGGAGAATGCCAGGGACTCAAAAGGTATATTTCTCTTTAAAGGAAAATGTATGAATTGTGTCCTTTGCTTTTGAAATGCTTGTTTGGATTTAATTGTTACTCAAAAAATAGTTGTTCTAGACAGATCTTTGAACAACATTATTTTGTGAAAACAAGTTTATTTTTGACCTGACAGATGATGCTGGTGAAGATTCTCAGTCATCCAAGACATGATAAAATAAAAAAAAGGCATTCAACAGAAACAACTGGACTTTATTTGTAACAGAAGATGTTTTGCTTCTCATTGAATTGAATTGAGAAAGCTCCTCGGATGAGAAGTGAAACGTCTTCTGTTACAAATAAAGTCCAGTTGTTTCTGTATTGAACACCTTTTTTTACCTGACAGATGAGGTAATGGCTGGTCTTTGCAGGGTTAAGCGTGCAAAAAAAATTTCAACCTGTTTCTGTCTATCATCGACAACAGACAGAATTAGTTTAGGTTGTTAAATTGAGGTGATTGCTAAATATCTGTTAAACTTTATTCCTGACCTGCTTCACTTTACAGATCACAGCATTTTATTTACTTGAACATCTTCAGCTTGTCTTGTGCAAACTAGATGCTTATACAATTCAGGTTTTCAGCATCCACCTGACTTCAGGGACTTGGTAAAGCATATTTTGCTATTCTGGGTATTTGTTCACATTGCATCAGTCAGACTGGAGCTCACCGGAGATCCACAGGGGGAAGATGAAAGAGAAACCTAATCAAATCATGATAAAGGTATGAAGTGGCATAAAAGCCATCACCGACTACAAGAATCAGACCCCCTGGGCTGAGTGCATTCTCCAGAGAGAAATCTTCACCTATTCCCCACCAGTCATCTCCATATTGTGCTTCAGTGCTGGGCACTGGGCACATTAGAAAATAGCTAAAGAAATTCAATGCAGGAATTTCAGCAGGACCAGATTATAATAATTGCAGTGTCCTCAAGACCTGCATCCTTCATCTGAGTAGAGTCCATAGACATATCTCTAACATAAGCTTGAAGGCTTATTTATTCTCAGGCTTATTTATTCTCGGCATGAGGTATGAAGATCTGTTCTTGTTCACATAGTTGTGAATTATTCTTTTTGTGTGAACATTTTATAATCAGAAACTAGTACTGAACTCCTGATAAGCCTGTTGTGCACTGCAGTACACGACACACAAAGAGAAACATCACGGCAGAGTTGGATGTTTACTGAATTTTCAATTGATGATGGTGTAGTTGAAGGAGGAATATAAGAACATGTTAGAAGAGGAGGAAGAATATCTGGTATTTGTGTTGTTTACAGAGGAGGAATGTGCACATCGTCACCAAGAGACCAGCACCATACTGTATTTGACAAGCAAACATAGGAGATGTGTCCCTACGGCCTCGCCGAGGTGTTCTCCCAGCCAGTACATTACGGAGAGCCGCTAGTGTCACACTCTTTCAGGAAAATAAAATCGTCTTCTTCCATGACTTTTTTGACTCTTTATAAAATGTACCGTGCTTGACTTTCTTAATAAGTTTTGCTAGAAGTTATAAAGATGGCTTGATCAGCCAGCTTGCTCCTAAGTGGAGTGGTTGAAGTGAAATGAGAGCATTAACATGAACAGCCTCACAAAGTTCTAACTATTCACACAATTTTTGGCGCATGCTCCTGCGAGAAAAAATTCTGCCCTGAACTTGTACACAGAATGGGCCCTCTGGTCATGTGAGAGGGAAGACTACATCTTACAACTACATCAGTGAGAACAGACTTTCTAATGTCTTGCCAAGTTTAAATTAATCTGAGTCCTCAAAGAGTTCTTGTGCTGTGGAAGACATCATGCCACGTTCTTGTGCCAAAGAAGTTATGTCTGACGGAGTGATCAGCAATATTGGAACAATGCAGGGGACATTCCTTAATAGATTTTTCTTCATTCTCTTCATCATTGACTTCAACCATGCACAGAGACCGACCACTTCCAGAAGTTCTCTGACAACTCTGCAAAAGTTGAATGTATCACTGATTGAGATTAGAGTGAGTACAAGGTGGTTGTAGACAACTTTGTCATGTGGTGCAGAAGTAGCTACAGCTCAACGTGACAAAGACAAGGAAACTGGTGGTGGATTTGCAGAGGATCAGGGCTCCGGCAAGCTTTGATAACATTCAAGGGGTCTGTGTGGATGTGGAAAAGTTTGTACTTGGACAATAAACTGGACTTGTCCAAGAATGTGGATGGGGACTACATAAAATGGCAGCTGGCTATATTTCAAGACATCTACCAGTAATCTGATGAACATTGCTATGGATGTTTTATCAATCTGTGATGGCCAGCGCCATCCTCAATGCTGTTGTCTGCTAGAGGAGATGTTTACGGTATGTGTGGGACACCAGCAGACTCAACAAGATTATCAGGAAGGCTGGCCATGTGGTGGGTAAGAAATGGGAATCTCTGACAGTGTGCCTGGAGAGGTCGTTGTCCAGAATAAAGATAAAATTGGGTTGTCCTTCTCGTCCTCAACACGAGAAGCTGATGCTCATCTTATGGATCTCCTTCAGCAAGGCTCCTCCATCCACACTACAGATCTGAGACACAGAAAATAATTCTTGTCTGCAGCCTTCAAACTTTTCAATAAAACTGCATAATTGTAAAACTGTGTTAACTGTAATAAAACACCATGTGTACTGTGTACATTTCATTCTACTGTATTCAACAATGTATATAAAACTATTATCTACTTTGTAATAATTGTTGCATCAGATTCTTATTCCATTTTATCTTGTTTAATTTAGCCTTTTGCATCTACTTTTATCTACCTATATTTGGCTGTTATCTTCTATCTTGGCCTTCTTTCAAAATTTTTGATTTTTCTCATGAGATTATTAAAGTCTTACTGAATCTGAAAATAAACTAGATTAAAATATTCATTAAGTTTGAGCTCTTTTGTATATGCTATACAGTATAGTGCGTACGTCTCTTTAAGATGTGTGCGCGCCAATTGCATAACTTGTACCTCGGTGCATAACATGCCAATACAGATATATTCTATTCTATTCTATACTGTCAGAAAAATTAAGATTTTTACATTATCTACTTTGTGACTTTTCTTCCATTTTAGTGCATTTGGACGTGTACACGTACTCCCTTGAGGGTTTAAAAACAAAACCACTTATTGGTGAGGCTTCTCTCATGTTAACATGCAATTATAATCTGATTCTAGATTCAGAAAATGGCCTCATGTTCACATACAATTATGATTTGATAATAAATAAATAATATATATATATTTTTTATTTATTTATAGGAATAGACCTCGTTGTTGCGTGCATCTCTTCATCTGCTGATGTGAAACCAGTTTATTTTTGCTTTGGTTGTCTGGAGTGTGTTCCTGAGCCCATCATCAGGGAACATTTTGAGTCTCGAAAACATCTCATAAAAACCCTGGTAAGGTTATATTAAAGTATTTTCTTTATTTATTTTTGTAATATAGTCATTACATGTTAGCCTCAAGGTGATGAGCTATGCTATTTGTGATGGCAGAACAGGGATTTTGTTGGTATTTTTAAAATAAGCATTTGTTCATTTGTATTTCAGGTTTTCTAAGAGAAAAATCATTTTTGTTGTTGT
Source organism: Garcialebias charrua (assembly GCA_038048925.1). NCBI lineage: Eukaryota > Metazoa > Chordata > Actinopteri > Cyprinodontiformes > Rivulidae > Garcialebias > Garcialebias charrua. The sequence continues at coordinate 49,449 of JBBPBX010009445.1, read as the reverse complement.
ATTATGTGTAAATTTTAAAACGTGATAGACACTTGTTCTCAGTTCTTGTCAGACAAGATTTAGAAGGTTGTGCAAAAACAAAAACAAAAGGGTACGGTAATCTGACATATACTGTAATGGAGTGGCATGGTGGCACAGTTGATAGAGCTGCTGCCTCTCAACAAGAAGGTCACCGGATTGAATCCTGGCCTGGGTGTAAGGGAAAAATGTATACAAGTATGCTTAATCCTGTACTGAAACTATGACTCAACATTCCAGAAGACCATAGGGTTTTTCCAACTCAACAATAGCACAAGTCTATGATGTTTTTCCGACTCCCCCACGCCTGATTTCTGTTGCACTCGGAAGCATCCAGGTGTTTCTTGTTTAAGTTTGCCTGGACTATATGTCAAGTCATTTATTGGTAATCTGATGAACAGTGCTATGGATAGGGTTCTCGTGCTGTGGGAGACATCATGCCACGTTCTTGTGGCAATAAACTAAAGGCCTGGTGACAGGCGCTGATTGGGAAAGTGAAACTTAAGTGAATGACCATGACTTTAAAGTAGTCTTCTTGCAACCTATGCTGGATACATTGTACAATTGTGGCTGGTTACCAGCATTTAAGGGGTAAAAGTGTGTGTTTATAGGGTTTACCGGTGTTTATATCAGTGCATAATTGGCAGGGGTGCGCATAACTGGTACGCAGGTATGCATGCGCAACAAAAATAAGGAATGGTAGCATCACCTGTTACCATACGCATTTCTGTACTTGACAGTCAAGTTATCGGGATAATCTGAAGATTTCCTAGTGGGTCAGTCTGATGTGTGGGCTGCAGGGCCAGTGCTCCGTTAAAAAAAAAAAAAAAAAAAACTTTTTATTAACAACATTAAAACTCAGAACATTGCTACTGTTGCACCTGGGCCGCCCTGCTTCCACCCAGGGTCGGTGAGCGGCTGTTTTTTTGTTATTGTTTTTTTGCACGAGTCGGATCTGCAACACAACCTGTCAATCAATCTAGTAGGCGTGTCAGCAACTGTAATATAAGCATAAGCATCTAGCCAGCTACTACTGGCACTGTCATTCCACAAACTGATGATTCCAAAGCATTACAGCAAACCCCCTACTTACGTACGAGTTTGGGACATAAGAACTGTTCGCAGCTCGATTCTGCCGTAGCTAGGGGGTGAAAATAGCGTCCCGTTCGTAGGTCCTTATTCCGTTCGTAGCTCGCGGAAATACCGCTAACGGACCGCCGCGCACACATTTAAGCATGTACAGTAGTGTACTGTAATGTTAAACATTGCTATTCACATTTACAGAATAAATAAAAATATAATTTCTTACTTTGAGATGGTCAAAGCCGACATCTTAGGTTGCCATGCGTTGTTGTTGTCGGGCCGAGCAGCGCGGCGGCCGGCGAGCGGACCACGGCAGCTGCTCGAGGCCTGTGTTAGCTTCTGCTAGCCAGGCCATGAGCTGGTGTTGGAGCGGCGGTGCGGCGATCGGCGATCAATCTGCAGCTGCTGCTCCAGCCTGAGACGTCCACAGAGCTCACAGAGCGATTCCAGCTAGTAATTAATCCATATGATGCGATCCTGGTCACCAGTCTTCAAAGGCCGGCTCCCGGCAGCTAACCTAAAATGGCGTCCGGTGTTCTACATTAATTTGTGACCGGAGACCTTCAAAGGCCCCGTGACTGAACCTAAAATGGCGTCCGGTGTTCTACATTAATTTGTGACCGTGTAAACTGAAGACCTACTTCTTGCTGCCCAAGATTGCGCAATCATGACAAAAATGATCAGAAATGATCATTTTTATCATAATTATTATTTATAAAGCCTTTAAAACAACCACAGCTGCAACAAAGTGATGTACACATGAAATTAAGAACATTTAAACACAAAAAAAAAAAAACCAGTAATCTCATATTTTTATTAAATATGATATGTTCGTAGGTCCGGGCGGCCGTAGGTCGATGGAGTCGTAGGTAGGGGGGTCACCTGTATATTAATGTGACATTCAGATCACAGTGACACAGAATAAGATGCCCTGATGCAATAAGATGATTCACACAGATGGATCTTTATATAACGAAGCATCACATATACATGTATACATGTATCTCCTGACAGATGTAACTACCCAATAAATATTTTTAATGCTCTTAGAAATCACTCCATCATACAGAGGATAAAATCCTAGTTGGTCTGCTTTTTGATTTATCAGATTGTCACATGTAATGAGTGCCTTTTCCTCTGGCCACAGATGTACCAGAATCCGTGGCGTCTGCCATTTGCCTGGAAGAACGCTCTTGATGACGGCATGCTGAAGTCAGAGGCATTGGAGGAGAGAGGGCAAAATAAAATCTATCTGAAGGTTAATTACAACATTTTTACATATATATGTTTACAACATTTAACATAAAACCTAGTGTAAAAGGTTTGTAATGTAGAAAGACAATTGTAGGTTTCCACAACAATATTCTTGATCCATAATTTTGTTTTGACATTTTGTATTTGCAGGTTTTGGATATTCCACACTCTATCTTTTATAAACTCATCCCCTCTAATTTCGCCCTAGGTTTGACTTTCTTATTTTAAATTGCAAAATACTTTTAGAGCCCAGTTTAATGATTTGAATTGATCTTTACTCAACAGTATGAACAACATTGCATTCTCTAGAAAAAGAATTGTAATTAGATTGTCTTGTTCTTATTTGGACTGCAGCAATGAAAACCCTTCAACTGTATCATACTCTCTTAAAGGGTCAAGGTTGGTGAAAACATAGTTTTCAGTATTAAATTGATTGATTGAATTTTTAAACTGTTTCTCTTTACGGTAATTTGTTGTTTTTTGTGTCCATGCACTTTCAGTTCCACCATGCAAAACCTTCAGCAAACTTCATCAAAATGAAAAATTCCCTCTGCTTGGTGAGTACTATTTGTACTAAAACCAGTAATCTGAAGTGTCATTAAACAATAGGCCATTGTTAATGAAGAAATAAACACTTGTTTGCTTTAGATGAGGGAATTAACAACTATAATATTTGGACAGAAAGTCAAGAAAGTTATGCTCATATTATCCTGATGCATGCTCAATAATGCAGGTAGAAAAGTCTAAAAAAAATTTAAGGCTGGTCCTCTGGACATTAAAAAAAAAAAAAAGCAAAACAAAATAAAAATAGAAACGTTTCGTCTTTCATCCGAAAGACTTCTTCTGTCTGTGATGTATTCAGCTCAGTCTTATAAATAGCACCTTCTTGTATTGGATCAACCAGTTTGCTGCTGACAGCTGAAACCTGCTGCTCACATGATCAAGGAAGACCATCAGCCTAACGATGGATCGTTAGCACCTGATGGTTGTTTGCTATTGACAGAGGGCTGAGTGATACTAGCAATAACAGCATTGTAAGAGGAGTTGAACATGGAGGCGTCCGCCCCTGTTTAATGCCAGGACGTTGTGGTTTACACATCTCCAGGCCAGCGGTCACTCTTTCAGGGATGAAGATGTTCACATCCTGGATAGAGAGGAACAATGGTTTGAGAGAGGAGTAAAGGAGGCCATCTTTGTGAAAAGAAACGTCCATCATTAAACAGGGGCAGATGCCTCCATGTTCAACTGTCCCCCTCTTACAATGCTGTTATTGCTAGTATCACTCAGCCCCTTTTGAATACGGCCATCAGAGTGCTAACGATCCATTGTTAGCCTGATGGTCCTCCTTGATCATGAGAGCAGCTGGTTTTGGCTGTCAGCAGCAAACTGGTTGATCCACTATAAGAAGGTGCTATGTATAAAGCCCCCAATATACCTGTTTCTTTTGCCTCACGCCGCTGGACTCGCGTGTGCTGCGCACCGGCAGCCCTTTTATACTCTGTGCAAGCGCAGCTCTCTGAGTGCAGCTGCAGCCGGGCAGAGCAGGACAAATTGAGGTCGCTGATTAGTCATTTGCTGACACGCGAGGCAGTTTATCAACGCGCGCGCGTAGGCGTAGTAAAATCGGACCTTGGCGCGTTCACGCCCGTGATCAAAGGCTTTTGCCACGGCGCTCCCACGGCGCCGAGCGGCGTGAGGCAAAAGAAACAGGTATATTGGGGCCTTAAGACTGAGCTGAACACAGCACCTCAGACTGAGGAAGTCTTTCGGATGAAAGACGAAACGTTTCAAATTTTTGTTTTGTTTTGTTTTTTTGAGTGTCCAGAGGACTAGACTTAACTTTTTTAGATATACTCATATTGCAATTGGATTGGCAGACTGGGGTGGTGGTTCCCCTATTCAAAAAGGGGAACCGTAGGGTGTGTTCCAACTATAGGGGGATCACACTCTTAAGCCTCCCTGGTAAGGTCTATTCAGGGGTTCTGGAGAGGAGGGTCCGTCGGATAGTCGAACCTCGGATTCAGGAGGAGCAGTGTGGTTTTCGTGCTGGTCGTGGAACACTGGACCAGCTCTACACCCTCAACAGGGTCCTGGAGGGCGCGTGGGAGTTTGCCCAACCAGTTTACATGTGCTTTGTGGACTTGGAAAAGGCATTCGACCGCGTCCCTCGGGGGGTTCTGTGGGGGGTACTCCGGGAGTATGGGGTACCAGGCCCATTGATATGGGCTGTTAGGTCCCTGTACGACCGGTGTCAGAGCTTGGTCCGCATTGCCGGCAGTAAGTCAGGCTCGTTTCCAGTGAGAGTTGGACTCCGCCAAGGTTGCCCTTTGTCACCGATTCTGTTCATAACTTTTATGGACAGAATTTCTAGGCGCAGCCAAGGTGTTGAGAGGATCCGTTTTGGTGGCCTTAGAATCGCTTCTCTGTTTTTTGCAGATGATGTGGTCCTATTGGCTTCATCAGATCGTGATCTACAGCTTTCGCTGGAGCGGTTTGCAGCCGAGTGTGATGCGGCCGGGATGAGGATCAGTTCCTCCAAATCCGAGGCCATGGTCTTGAGCCGGAAAAGGGTAGCATGCCCTCTCCGGGTCGGGGATGAGGTCCTGCCCCAAGTGGAGGAGTTTAAGTATCTCGGGGTCTTGTTCACGAATGAGGGAAAACTGGAGCGTGAGATCGATAGGCGGATAGGTGCAGCATCCGCAGTGAAGCGGGTGCTGATGAGTCGAAAGGCAAAGCTCTCAATTTACCGATCGATCTACGTTCCCACCCTCATCTATGGTCATGAGCTTTGGGTTGTGACCGAAAGAACGAGATCTCGGATACAAGCGGCTGAAATGAGTTTTCTCCGCAGGGTGTCTGGACTCTCCCTTAGAGATAGGGTGAGAAGCTCAGTCATCCGGGAGGGACTCGGAGTAGAGCCGCTGCTTCTCCACATCGAGAGGAGCCAGTTGAGGTGGCTCGGGCATCTGGTTAGGATGCCTCCTGGACGCCTCCCTGGGGAGGTGTTCCGGGCATGTCCCACCGGGAGGAGGCCCAGAGGAAGACCCAGGACACGCTGGAGGGACTATGTTTCTCGGCTGGCCTGGGAACGCCTTGGGATTCCCCCAGAGGAGCTGCTCCATGTGGCTGGGGAGAGGGAAGTCTGGGCCTCCCTACTTAGGCTGCTACCCCCGCGACCCGACCCCGGATAAGCGGATGAAAATGGATGGATGGATGGATGGATATTGCAATTGTTTTTATTTAGGTAAGGGTCAGGACGTTTTGGTAGCTGCTGATAGTTTATATGGTCTTAATGGACTAAACTTCAGTCTTAATGGACTAAACTTCAGTCTTAATGGACTAAACTTCAGTCTTAATGGACTAAACTTCAGTCTTAATGGACTAAACTTCAGTCTTAATGGACTAAACTTCAGTCTTAATGGACTATACTTCAGTCTTAATGGACTATACTTCAGTCTTAATGGACTAAACTTCAGTCTTAATGGACTATACTTCAGTCTTAATGGACTATACATGTACTTCAGTCTTAATGGACTATACTTCAGTCTTAATGGACTATACACTTCAGTCTTAATGGACTAAACTTCAGTCTTAATGGACTAAACTTCAGTCTTAATGGACTAAACTTCAGTCTTAATGGACTAAACTTCAGTCTTAATGGACTAAACTTCAGTCTTAATGGACTAAACTTCAGTCTTAATGGACTATACACTTCAGTCTTAATGGACTAAACTTCAGTCTTAATGGACTAAACTTCAGTCTTAATGGACTAAACTTCAGTCTTAATGGACTATACTTCAGTCTTAATGGACTATACTTCAGTCTTAATGGACTATACTTCAGTCTTAATGGACTATACTTCAGTCTTAATGGACTAAACTTCAGTCTTAATGGACTAAACTTCAGTCTTAATGGACTAAACTTCAGTCTTAATGGACTAAACTTCAGTCTTAATGGACTATACACTTCAGTCTTAATGGACTAAACTTCAGTCTTAATGGACTAAACTTCAGTCTTAATGGACTAAACTTCAGTCTTAATGGACTAAACTTCAGTCTTAATGGACTAAACTTCAGTCTTAATGGACTAAACTTCAGTCTTAATGGACTAAACTTCAGTCTTAATGGACTAAACTTCAGTCTTAATGGACTAAACTTCAGTCTTAATGGACTAAACTTCAGTCTTAATGGACTATACTTCAGTCTTAATGGACTATACTTCAGTCTTAATGGACTATACTTCAGTCTTAATGGACTAAACTTCAGTCTTAATGGACTAAACTTCAGTCTTAATGGACTAAACTTCAGTCTTAATGGACTAAACTTCAGTCTTAATGGACTAAACTTCAGTCTATGGACTATACATGTACTTCAGTCTTAATGGACTAAACTTCAGTCTTAATGGACTAAACTTCAGTCTTAATGGACTAAACTTCAGTCTTAATGGACTAAACTTCAGTCTTAATGGACTAAACTTCAGTCTTAATGGACTATACTTCAGTCTTAATGGACTATACTTCAGTCTTAATGGACTATACTTCAGTCTTAATGGACTAAACTTCAGTCTTAATGGACTAAACTTCAGTCTTAATGGACTAAACTTCAGTCTATGGACTATACATGTACTTCAGTCTTAATGGACTAAACTTCAGTCTTAATGGACTAAACTTCAGTCTTAATGGACTAAACTTCAGTCTTAATGGACTAAACTTCAGTCTTAATGGACTAAACTTCAGTCTTAATGGACTAAACTTCAGTCTTAATGGACTATAACTTCAGTCTTAATGGACTATACTTCAGTCTTAATGGACTATACTTCAGTCTTAATGGACTATACTTCAGTCTTAATGGACTAAACTTCAGTCTTAATGGACTAAACTTCAGTCTTAATGGACTAAACTTCAGTCTTAATGGACTAAACTTCAGTCTTAATGGACTAAACTTCAGTCTATGGACTATACATGTACTTCAGTCTTAATGGACTAAACTTCAGTCTTAATGGACTATACTTCAGTCTTAATGGACTAAACTTCAGTCTTAATGGACTAAACTTCAGTCTTAATGGACTAAACTTCAGTCTTAATGGACTAAACTTCAGTCTTAATGGACTAAACTTCAGTCTTAATGGACTATACTTCAGTCTTAATGGACTATACTTCAGTCTTAATGGACTATACTTCAGTCTTAATGGACTAAACTTCAGTCTTAATGGACTAAACTTCAGTCTTAATGGACTAAACTTCAGTCTTAATGGACTAAACTTCAGTCTTAATGGACTAAACTTCAGTCTTAATGGACTAAACTTCAGTCTTAATGGACTAAACTTCAGTCTTAATGGACTAAACTTCAGTCTTAATGGACTATACTTCAGTCTTAATGGACTATACTTCAGTCTTAATGGACTATACTTCAGTCTTAATGGACTATACTTCAGTCTTAATGGACTAAACTTCAGTCTTAATGGACTAAACTTCAGTCTTAATGGACTAAACTTCAGTCTTAATGGACTAAACTTCAGTCTTAATGGACTATACTTCAGTCTTAATGGACTAAACTTCAGTCTTAATGGACTATACTTCAGTCTTAATGGACTAAACTTCAGTCTTAATGGACTAAACTTCAGTCTTAATGGACTAAACTTCAGTCTTAATGGACTAAACTTCAGTCTTAATGGACTAAACTTCAGTCTTAATGGACTAAACTTCAGTCTTAATGGACTAAACTTCAGTCTTAATGGACTAAACTTCAGTCTTGATGGACTACACTCAGTGCTTAATTTGAGCCGGATCCTGCCCGAACAAGATCCGGGAACTCTCTCATTTTGACTCCTTGTGTTCCGGCAACTCTTTGATCGGATCCGCCAACTCCACCCCTAAAAGTCCAAAGTCATTGCGCATTTTTTAAATTTAATTTTTTTGATTATTTATTAAAAGTACAACGAGAGGAGACGTTGCTCTTAGCCCAGCGGACCCAGTCTATGGAATGGATCAAGATGTTTCAGCTACAGCATGCGCGGCGCACTGTTACACACTCCTTTGAGGAGCAGGAGAGGAGGCTCTAGTCGGGGGTGAGGACAGTGGGACAGATGGTCATTTACGCACAGAGATTCTGTGCAGAATCCTTCTCCTCCTCTCCAAATATTGTCCCTCCTCCTCCTCTCAGACCCCCAAAACAGAAACGATCAGTTATTCAACAGAATAAATAAATGCCCTGTGGACAGTGCACGTTACACACAGAAAAGTCTCCAGACAGCTCTAGCATGCGCACATCAGCAGGTGTCTGAACTCCTGCTACATTTCAGACTTAACAAACAAACAAAAAACACTTACTGTAAAAAATAAATTAAGAATACAAAGAGAGAATGTTTGATGTGTTATTCACGTCACATTTCAAAACAACGGTGCTAATTTGTCAAAATAACAACAGCAATCAAAATTTCAAAGAGACAGTCCAATTTACTTTAATGTGGATGGATGGATGGATGAACAACAGAGAATTGAAGCCTTCAGGTGCTTCAAAAGGTGCCACGAGACTGGAGCAGGAGTAGAGAAGGGTTCAGCAGCTCAGAACCGTGAAGAGAGGGGAGGAAGGAGGGGGGTTTAGGATACCTGACAGAACTGGAGCTGCTTATTCACACACAACCTGCTGTTCTTCTCCAAAATAGTAATTTTATTAAGTGTTTACAAATGTAGGTAAATGTTGACGTATAACAACCCATTAAAATACAACAAAATACAGGAAATGGCATTTCTGTTATTCAAAATTTTCTGTGAGAGGATCCACGGACACTACCCCTCCCCGCTGTTCCAGCATCCATCAGTTTACAAATTAATTCCTGACTATACTTCAGTCTTAATGGACTATACTGTACTTCAGTCTTAATGGACTATACTTCAGTCTTAATGGACTATACTTCAGTCTTAATGGACTATACTTCAGTCTTGATGGAGAATGCCACAGATGTCTAGTCTAGTCAAATTTATTTGTACAGCACATTTAAAACAGGAGCTGTTACCAAAGTGCATTAGTGCATTTTACAGAAGGGTTATACAGGTGTTTTTGATGTATTTATTCATTCAGGCAACCATTTCCTGGTGTCGCACGAAGTGTGTGTCCACAAATACAAGTTTGTGGAGGGATTTCTGTGTTTGCTGTGTGAAAGGAAGCTGTCGAGGCCTGAATCACATGCTCATGTGTTCAGCCATGAGCATGTAGCAAAATTTCTGGTGAGTTTTTTTTCTCTCCATTTTGTATTTCAGTATTTCTCTCCATTACTTGTGCTTGCTTTGCTTTTACGTCTTTTTTTAACACATGGAAATTTATTTTAAGTTTTATCAAAAATGACAGCAAGTGTAAAAACCTCTGAAGTACCAAAATAAATTTAGTGAGTCTTCCCTTAAAAGATGTCACACCAATAGATCAAATCTCCCGTTTAGTCTGGTTTATCATTCATTCTCATTGTTTATTCTAGTTTACCAGTGTTAACCCTACCATTATATAGGCGGGGCGCACCGCTCCGTCAACAGAACCGAGCGCCCTGTCTATCGAACGCCCCTCCCCCACTCCAACCACCTGTTGACGTAACTAGCAGCTCGCAACAGCTCGCAATGCAGGTGCACTAGCTAAAAACATAAAGGCAGCCTCTTACCTCATGCTAAACAGTCACGTGGACCCCCCACACCCACACACACACACACACTTGAAAACTGTTGGTACAAACAGTGCACGGCTCACGTTTGTCTGTCTCACCATCCCCCACCCAAAAAAAGACAAAAACTCCATTGACAAAAACGGTCTGTACAGACATAGCCTGGTTAAAACCAGACCCTTGTCCTTCACTTCGCTTCGTACTAGGGTCTGGGACTTCTCCCATAGACAACGATTTCTCCGGTAGATTTTTGACTGGACCAATCAGAGAACAGAAAGGCGGAGTTTTGAACGACGTCGACCGACGTCGTCAGTTTGCCCTGCTTAAAATGGCTGCCGCCACGAAGGAATTTTCAAGAAAACAAGGTAAAAAACTATTATTTCTTTGCTGAGAAAAATATATTTCATAGCTGACGTTATATCAGAAGGGTTCCTGAGCTTAACAGTTCCTAAATCAATTCACAAAATGGTCAAATCTGCTGGATTTAAATTGTTTCGGTTTGACATTTTCCAAACAGCCTCGGGTGCGCTACGAAAATAAATTATAAAAAATCGAATTTTATCTCAAATGTTTCATCCAGGCCAACAGTCAGTAAATTAGAGCCATATAATTACACACTGGTAGCAGAAAAAATATCCACCGAGTGGTTTCTGAGCTATTTATCTGAATAGCCTGGACCTCGCCAGGCTAAACTAACAAAACTCCGCCTTCTGTTCTCTGATTGGTCCGGTCAAAAATCTACCGGAGAAATCCTTGTCTATGGGAGAAGTCCCAGACCCTAGTACAAAGCGAAGTGAAGGACAAGGGTCTGGTTTTAACCAGGCTAGTACAGACAGTGCACAGCTGAGATGTCTCTGTCCCTCTCCTCTTCCCTGTTCCAAAACTGTCGGTGCAAACAGCGCGCGGCTTT
>JBBPBX010009445.1:0-31161 GCA_038048925.1 Garcialebias charrua | reverse complement strand
ATATACTATACACATACACACACACACACACACACACACACACACACACACACACACACACACATATACCGGTATATATATACACACACACATTTGTATTAAAAGCCATTTTAGTAAGATAAATATTAATCTATTCAGTTGTTAGTTGTACTGAACTTCCTACCGTAATTCAATCTGGTTTGCATGTTTTAGTTTTTTCTTTATTTTCTAATATTCATGGAACTGATTTGATGTTTTTGTAGGAAACACACCACTCTAGATGCTTCGGTTGCGACACAACTAAATCAAGGGCATAGTTTTTAAAAGGCTTTAAATATTTCAGTACAAAAAGCATCTTAAGAATACAGAAAGATTTTTAAATGAAATGTTTGAAAGCACTAAAAAGCAAATATGGAAATGTTTTAGCGTTTATAAATCATTGTTTTTTTGACACGTGGACACCAAAAATTCCAATAAATGATTTTTTTCCTCTCTCAAAGGTGATAGATATGGATATTAGTGATTCAGACATGTGTACAACTCCAGACTCATTTGCAGAAACAGGATCCGCATGCAGACCGTCTCACGTGAAAGCTTACAAGTCTGACAACCTTCCTGCTGGTGTAAAGTTAAAGATGCCTACAGTTGAGACTAATTGGTCCCCTAAATCAAACCTTTCTCCAGACACACCTGTTAAAACAATAACGTTTGAAACTGCTTCAAAAGCAGAGAAGATGGCAACTCCCCATACCTGCTCAGTACCCACATTGAAATCTGCATCAACCTCATCCAAAAAGACAGAAACCACTTCCTCTTTTAGTGCCACCGTCTCTAACGCAACATCCACCGCAAAATCTGCAACACAGTCAGTCCAGCTGAAAAGTAGAAAAGGAAGTGCATCTGAAGTGAACTCTTCTTCTGGTCATGCGTCTCAAGCTAGCTGCAGAACTTCATCTAAAGTTGGGAAAAGTTCTAGATGGGATGAAGCGACGCCTAAAGCCTCAGTTGCACATCTGACTAAAGGGACAGATGTGGCTCCTGCTAAAAGAGCTAAAACGCTTGTTAAACATGACAATCCTGATGCTCCAACTAAGATGGCACATGGGACCAAACTGGTGGGAGAAAATGCAAACTCTGAAGCCCATAAGAAGCCCCGACCTTCTGTTCCCCACCTAAACGCCACCATACCTGCCAGTCCTGAGAACAGGGAACCATGTAAAGAGCCTGCAAGTAAATCACCCAGTGAACACCATCTGACAGTTGGCAAGTATTTTTTTTATAACAGAAATTACTGAAAATGAAAAATAATAATACATCTGTGCATATAAAATTCTTCTGATTTTTAATCACGTCTGCATTTTTTTACTTTTAGGAAAAAATCAGCTGGTTGTTGTGTCCTGTGAAAAGAAGCAGCAGGTCTACTGCCTGCTGTGTTCACATAAATTAAACTCATCCAGTCATGTGCACCTGAAGAAGCTTGACCATCAGCATAACTATATGGTACGGAAATGTTAAGTCTTGCATAAATTATGCTTGCAACTTCTATCCATCCGTCATCTTTGGCATCAGTTAGACCACCATTGCTCGACTACAACTGAACGCAGCAGCCCGATTTTTAACCAGTACAGGCAAAAGAGAGCACATTACACCAGTCTTGGCCTCCCTGCACTGGTTACCGGTTCATCTCTGAATCCATTTCAAAATTATCTTGTCTTCAAATCGCTGAACCACGTGCTCTGAGGTCAGCGGACCAGTTACTTGTAACAGTTTCAGGATCTCGTCTTAAGCGCAGAGGTGACAGGGCCTTCTCTGTAGCAGGCCCAAGACTTTGGAATGAGTTACCTCTGCTCGTCAGACAGGCCCCCTCCCTCTCAGTTTTCAAATCCCGTTTAAAGACTCACTACTATTCCATTGCTTTCAACACCAGATGATCTGTGTTTGGTCGTTATATTTATTATCTGTGATGATTTTATGTCTATATTCTGGTTGTTGTTTTTTTACTTCATTTTGTATGTTGCCTATGTGTTGCCTTTTGTTTGTTTGTTTGTACAGCACTTTGGTTGGCCTTGTCGCTGTTTTAAGTGCTCTATAAATAAAATGGTATGGTATCTTTATCTGTGAAACATAATAAGTTAACAATACAAAAGTTAACAGTGTTTTTTTTTTTTTTTTTTTTGTGGGGGGCATATACTGTTCTTAGAAAATGAAGTACCCTGAATGGACAGCAGAGGAGTCAGAGCTGAAACGTAAATTAAATGACGGCCTGAACCTCTTGGCGAAGATTGAGAAAGACTTGCCACACACCCGGTTGGCTCAGGTGACCTGCAGAGATGTTCTTTCTTATAAAGTTTAATTAATATTTACTGTGCGACTGGTTATTTTTGTTTATATTAGAACTTGCCATAAGCACCACCTCAATAAAACTCTCAAAGTACTGACATTATTTAAAATACTTAAAAACTTTTAAACAGCCTTGCATTCAAACTGGACTAACTCTTACCTGGAAGCAAAATCTGCTTCTTGGTTGTAACCTTAGTCCATCACCGAACCCATTTGACTCACTTAAAATCACCTTCAAATGTTACTTTTTAATACAGCTCCTTTTAATTATTTTGCACACCTCAAAACATAAAAAGGCATATCAAAAGACAACCAGATTTTTATTTATTTATTCATTACATAATTGGTCTTTAGAATGTTGAATCAACAAATTTCTGGTCCAGATTAAACCAACTTATTAGGCTTACTAGTGTTAGAGGTGCAGACAGGAGCAGCCTCCTCCTTCCTCCCCCCGGGTTTTTTGCTCGGAAGGAACACACACTTATGTCAGAATTAACAAACACTTTATTAAACAGAAAAAACCAAATGCATGAACAAGAAATACCTGATCTGGAGAATTGTATAATTACCTCTCCCTGGTTGCCCGCACACTTCTGCCCTTCGTGTGGTTTAGTATTATTTTTAAAGGCTACATCTCCACCACCACCTCCCACCCCCCAATCTTCCTCCACTCACTACTCCCCACCTCAGCTTCTGACACTTCCCGTTTACAATTTCTATCCCATCAGTTCCCTAGACATTTCCTGATTCTCATCCCTGTCGAATCATCTGTCTCCACACACTTTCATGATACCTCCCACTTCCAATTTCATCCAACCCATTCTCGACACACTCCTTGAACTGTCTTTTCCTAATGTGACTCAGTTATTTCGCCCTTACGATATTTTCTATTTCCTCAAAATCATACTTATACATTATACCAACCAAACCATGTCCTGGTATGTTCACCTTTTATAATCAAACCATATTTTATTCTCACAATTCATTCTTAAACATTATACCAATCAACTCAGTATTATTTCTCACAAACTATAATCAAACATTATTTTTTTTCCCAATTCATTATTAAACATTATCTGAACCAACTCATAATATTATTTCCCACAATCTATACTGAAACATTATTTTATTCTCCCAATTCATGATTAAACATTATCTGAAACAACTCATAGTATTATCTCCCACAAACAATAATCCAACATTATTTTATTCCCAACACTAGCTGATTAATTGGTACATACAAAATTATGCTTCATTCTTATAATTTAAAGCAGTTTCTTGCAGTCAGCTTTCAAAATGGACTTCAATACCAAAGCTCTTTGAAAATAGTTTTAGAGGAAAACACAAGACTGTTATGTCTCCACTCTTCCACTGTCAGGATTATTTTGGTGTCGGAAGTCCAAACATAAAATTCAACCAAAACTGAACCACTGATTGTAGTTTCTGTATTACGTCAGCCCAGCGGACATTTATCAGTAAAGGCAAATGGCTGCTTTTATGCATTACTAGTGCAGTTTTTTTGTAATTACTTCTGCATTGGTGTTTATTTATTTATTTATTTTTACTAGGAACTGGAGGTGGAGATGGTTGTGTATGAACAACTGGGGACTCTTTCAGTCGAAAAAGGTAAATATTGAAGTTCATTTAGTATGAGGTGTCTTTTTTTTTTTTTTCTTGTAAAAATTGTTTTGAATTTTATCTTATTTGAATGTCTGGTTAGTATTCGTTGTGAAGGTAAATTCAATTTATCTGGATTATTCTCAAACACAGTGGTTAAAAAAATTCCTTAAGCCAAGGAAAACAGAGTCTGCTCCAAATGTAAAAGTTTATGTAATCATAACTGGGTTGCTGTAAAGTTGTTTAAAATAACTGGGTTGGTAGACAGGAAACATCTGGCTATTAGCACATATTTTTGCTAGTCTCGTCCTTGCTACAGTTCTTCCAGGGCCTTTGACAAACTATCCTCCTGTACACCCCCGCCTACACCCACCACACACACACACTCCACTACCTGGCTTTATGTTTACTCTACAATGGCTAATAGAAATGTAAATGTTTGGTCCCTTTAAAACCTGATATGACGTTCAATAAACTTGTTGGCTTTTTATTTTATTTTATTTTTTATGGAAACTGTTTTTTTTGTTTTCAACATGTAATTATGGTTGGGTCTTAATTTTCTATTTCCTATTGATGCTCAGCTCTGGAGAAAGTGAAAGAACTGCTAAGACGAAAAGTAGCTGATTCGTCGAGTCCTTCAAGGCAAGACGTTTTCAGGTCCTGTGAAGTTTCAAGCTCAGATGATGGTAAATTGAATTACGGTAAATGTTATTTCTGTGAATCAGATTTCATCCTCACATCTAAACATTTTGTGCTCAAGTGAACTAAACCACTATAAACTCTTTATCTGTGAAACGGTGACTATTTATTCACATCCCTGAATCCTTTACTGCAAATTTTGTTTCACAGGGATGCTAAGCTCTTATGATGAGGAGGGCAAAATTCAAGACCAGATGGCTTTTTTTCAAATACCAGGTGAGACGTCAACTGCAGCTTTTAATTTGTTTGTAGGAGGAGGAGGAGTAGAAGTGTGTCTCAGCTGAACTTTTCCTTAATAAATTAACGTAATTGTCGAATCAGCTGGATTTAAATACCGGTAATTTCGCTTTTCTTCTAAACGTGCATGCGCAGCGAAAGGAAACCGTGCATTTCTTTAAAATTTAACAAGATAAACACCTTAAAAAATATATTTGTTTGCTGACATTATAGTAAAGGTGTGTCTGAGCTGAACTTTTCTTAATAAATGCACTTAGACGGTTAAAACATGGCAAAATGAAGCCGACGAAATGAAGTCGACGAAATAAAGCGGCTTGAACATTACTACACGTTCACCCGCCCATAATGATGACAGAAACACCTATTTATTTTTATTCAAACCCGTTGAATTCTTCATCCTCTGTGTCGCTGGTGAAGAGTTCTGCCAACTCCTGAGGTAAACCTCTTGTAAGTGTCAGACCTCCAGAGAGCAGGATGCGGTGCTGCGACAGAGTGAGTCCGACCAGATGAGTCTGCTGTTGGACACATGAGATGGGAACGCTTGGTGTGCCCCTAGCGGCCAAAAGTGGTACTGCTCCATTTTTTCCGTCAGAATGAATGGAAACGGTCATATCTCAGCCAAAAATTGGTCTAAAAAATATGGGGGAAAAATCCATAAATGTGTCGCTTCGCCGTATAAGTCGCAAGACATGCAAATTAGGCAAAAAACTGCAACTTATCTGCCAAAAAATAAGGTAGTAGGAGGAGTAGTAGTAGGAGGAGGAGGAGGATGAGTTGTAGTACCGGTAGTAGTAAGAGTAGGAGGAGGAAGATGAGGAGTAGTAGTTGTAGTTTTAGGCATTTATTTGTTGTGTAGTTAATTATTATTAAAAACTAATTTAGTCCAGAATGAATAAAATATACATGTAGTTTGGCCTTTAACTTAGGAAGTTTCTCTGAAAACCAGCCCTCTAACGTTCACTACCAGTCAAAGAGATATTCGAGTCTGATGTGCGATTTAAAGTTTTATTCAATACAGATCAGCAAACAAGCCCAGAGTCAACGTCTCAGGTAACTTTCACGGACTCTAAAGTCTCAATATAACACATTATATAGGTTTTGGATTTTCCTCCTCATTGAGGGATCGATTCCTCCCTGGTGATCTGGTTCGCCCCCCCCCCATCTCTTCTTTTTCCCCTTCTGGCTTCAGCTGGATTATAATGATATCATCACTTTGGTTTGCTGGAAGGTCTCCCTGCTTCCTCGTAACCCCATTATTTCCTTTTCTCTCTCCTAGTGACACATGACACCATCGTTTCCACATTTTCCTTACTTAAATCGCTTTGTTGTTAATTTTTTTAAACAGTAGAATACCAGATCACCATCCGGTTACACACAATCGGTGTTTTTGTGTTCCATAAACTTATTGTGAATACATCAGTTGGATGAATACATATATTTGAGGTTTGTTTAAGTGTGGCCTTATCAGCTCCATCCTTAAGTTTTTTTTTGTTTTCTTTTTCAGTTCTCTGCTCAAGGTTATGAATACCTCCAAACAGCTTTACCAATAACCCTCACAGCATACAGTGCCTGACAGTCCAGGCTAAACAAAGCAAACATGGCTAACGCATCTTAACATAATATTTAGACCAAGTATAACATTATGTCAGTGCTCCTACATTAATCATAATATCAGTGCTCCTATGTGATTTTGGCACAGAAATGGACTCGCACGTGAAAGAAGATTTAAATCTGATGGCATATGACCAGAGTTTAAATGATGAAGTCATGGAAGTTGATGATGGCGTTCAGGATCAAGGTGATCCAGAATCCAACCAGAATCCTGTTTTTTTTGCTGAAGACGTAGCAGGTAAATGATACCTAGATTTTATTCAACTAGAACATTTATTATGTACATAACTCCAGATTAACAACACCTGATTTCCGTTGACTTTAGATGCCACTCAGTTGGAGCCAGATGCAGAGTTTCAGTGTCAGGTTGAAGTCACACCTCCTGCTGAGAGATTTGGTAAATACTGCACTCTTTCTGCCAATGCTTCTTATTTTTATGTCCATTGTAACTACTTTTCATTCCGGTTTTATTGTTTTACTACAAGTTCGTGGTCTGTTCCTTGTAGTTTTATCAGATTAGTCAAGTACAGTACATGTTTTCTGCTCCTTCATTAACCAACGTGCTCCTTTCTGACATGCATGCAGCATTCTTCATACTATACCTTGGGTCAGCTGAGTTAGTTTTGTAATTGATTTATGGTTGTCATAATTGTTAAATAAAACAGGTGGGATTAATGATGTTTGCATGCAGTTAGTTTGATTTTTGTTTCATGCTTGCAAACGGCTGCAATCAAG
This sequence comes from Garcialebias charrua, assembly GCA_038048925.1. NCBI lineage: Eukaryota > Metazoa > Chordata > Actinopteri > Cyprinodontiformes > Rivulidae > Garcialebias > Garcialebias charrua. The sequence goes on along the minus strand of JBBPBX010009445.1, from coordinate 23,943 downwards.
AAGTTTTCATTACAATTGAGCAGTTATAGAAACTAAGAACTATTTTTGTTAAGCATAACTTAAAAATAACTCACTTTTATTGTTTTATTTATAAAACAATAATGTATTTTTCTTAATTTACTTTCTCTTAAAATGCCCAAAAGGAGCAGTGTGAATTTCCAAGTAATTATGTCAGATTGACCTTATTTGATGAAAAGAGATTTTTAAATTATTATTATTATTGTTGTTGTTTTTTGCTGTTCAGTTTTGTTTTTTTTGTTTACTTTTTCCCATTACATTTAACTGGCTTTAAACCAGATTTGCCTTTTTGTCTCATAGAACTGACGGTGCCAGATGAAGAAGTACCAAGAGTTCGTTCCAAAAAGCAACCAGATCAGGGAAACAAAAAACTGCATCAGACACAGCAGGACGAGATAATAGGTAAAAAAAATTAAATAAAAAATTTGTTCATTAACAAAAAACAGAAAAATCGGCCAAACATTTTTAAGCCTTACAGTGTTTGATATTTTAATGATCTTTACGCAGTAATAGATGATTCTGAAAGTGAGGAAGACTCTCCAGCAGCTCCGTTACTCAAACGGCAAAGCTCAAACTGTGGTCACATTCAGGACCAGTTTCAGTTATCTGTTCCACAAAACAAAACTCATCCAGATCTCACTCTGAGCCATCAAGTTGAACAAATACATGGTATTATTCTGAACTTTTTACCCTTTTTTATTTTAATAACTTTTTAATACACATTAGACTTTCAGCATGTAATTTTTTTTTCTTAATTTCTCAGGAGCCAAAGTGGTAAAAACAGCGCATTCTCTCACTCCTGAAACACAACGTAGGAAGAGTGAGTCAGACTCCCAGGGCCCACAGAAAGCTTCACCTGTTCAAACTGCTACTTCAGCTGCATGGCAGAGCGCATCAGGACTGAGCCGCGGAGCCCAACAAGCTCCAAACCACAGCACGAGACCCGGAGAGAAGAGTTTACCGCAAGCACAGCACAGAATTGGTTAGTGTTACACATTCAAGTGCACTTTTATTTAGTCGTTTATTAATTCGGTTTGTAATATGTGTTTGTTACAGAGACGAATGCCCAGGACTGCAGTAATATGTCTCATTACCTGAGAGCACGTTATGGTGACACTGAACTAATCATTGGTGAGTTTGTCCTTTTGTGTCCTTCTTGCTGCTGCCATGTTGTATACGCAGCACGTTAAATATGGTGTGTACTTTTCAGGTAGGGAGTTTATGTGGGAGTGTCGGGGGACTTCTTCTTCTCATGAAACGTTGTACCTGTGTGAAAGCTGCCAGGAGATCATCTCTTTTAGAGACATTTGTGACCACATGATCAGCAAGAATCACAAGATCAATTTTGTGGTGCGTGCTAGTAATAATCTGGGGCAAACCTGAGCAGCGAATGCTTGGATCACGACAGTACTGTATTTTCATGCCTGATTTTCATGTTTTTCAGTGGCAGAATTACCCAGAGTTCCTGGATGAAAGGGAATTGAAAGAATTGGGAGAAGTGGATGAAGAAAAAAAATTGGCAATATTAAATGAAATATTAAATGATATTATTGTCCCGAACCTATCGGAACGGGAGAAGGCCGCAAATACGGATGCACGGGTAATTTAATAGATCCACAAACTAGACATGTTTTTATGAAATTTATTTAAAACATGTATTAGTAACTTTTTATTAAAGCCATAATTTAATGCAATTGAACCTTGTTAAACTCCATGATGTTGTCCTAAAAAATTAAAATAATAATTTTTAGAAAGTTGAAAGAGGAAGCAAATGTTTAAATCTTTGTTTCATTCATAATAGTTTATACCGGAGGTCTGCAACCTGTGGCTCTTTGAAGCTTTGACCAAAACTAACATGACATTTAATTTGATTGGTTTTCATACCCACAACAGTTAGGACACATATGCTATACACATATATCAACAAATATGCGAATGATATTTCTAATACAAAGAGCGAAACGTGTTAATTAGACTATGCTCCTTCATTTATCCATCTTCCAGCCTCACAGTGGGATTTTTCTCTCAAATCCACCAGAAATTCTTTGGAATACTGAATCTTAGAACAGGTTTCTTAAAAGAAATATGGTAAGTCAATTTGACAACAAAAAATAATTATTATTACTAGAGATATAAAACATAAAATCAAAGTAAATCAAAGTATTTGTTTTTAGTTTTAAAAAAATCAATGTCACAATACATAGAATATAAGAAAATGGCCTAATTTTTAAATACACGTTAAATTTATGCTGTATTTCCTGCGGGATGAATAAAGTTATTATTTTATTGCTTCAAAGTGGGATAATTAAATGATTTTGTGGACTACAGTGAACTAGGCCTGGGCGATATCTCGATAATTTTTTTTTTGCTATATAAGTTGAGACTATCTCGATATAAACAATATAGTTTTATACTTGGAAATCCTGCCGTCTCTTTCTCCCAGACGGTCCCCCTCCTCCTTCTTCGAACACACACAGCTCTCAGTTGCGCTCCCCCTTCCCTTTCTGCTTCTGCAGGAGGGGCGGGGGCAGTAGAGGAGACAAGACGTTTAGTAAGCACAGCCACTGAGCGAGTGAAATGACAGACCCGTCTTCTTATTTGAAATGGTTCGGAGCTCATTTAGCCGTGCTGTGTGCCTTTTTTAGAGGAACTCAGAGAGGAAGCACAACATTAATAAATCAGCAGTTTATCATATCGCTAAAGACACGGTCCTTAGTGCCTAACACGATGGCTAGCCATCTTGTTAGCGGCTAAGAACCATATCTGTAAACGCATTTAAGTAAAAGTTGTCTGGAAGAAAAAAAAGGAGCATTAGACACAATTAACATAGGAACATCTGATCATTTCAACTGCAGTTTGTCATCAACTCTAGTTAAAATACTGTCAAGTCAACCTTGTAATGGATCAATAGTGAACAATATTTTACCTTCCTGACACCATTTTCAAAACTTGGACCTGAGTGTTGAGTCATTTGGAGAAATCTCTTGTCTCCTAACATCATGAACTGACACATTTTAATATTGCAGCAAGAATTTCTTGTTCAAGTTCAGAAGAAGTTGGTTTTCAAAGTTTTTTGAGTCCAGTCTGGCTCTTTTGGGAGAGAGAATCTGTCTGAACAGAATCTGACTGAACAGTCTTTCAATAGTCTTTCAGTAATATTAAAATAGTCTTTGAATAATGTTTCAATAAGGCCATGGGTGTTGGTGTATTTTCTGGCAGAATCTCTGTGGTGGAATCCATTTTGAGTGTGTTAGTGGTGCTGTGGGTGCTCCCAGCTCAATGTATATACTAGAATATATGTCATTGATTCAGCTCTTCTTGAAGGCGGGTGTAATGTTACCTGTCCACTTTGCAGTGATTCAATGGACCAACTCCTCTCTTGACATCATTTCAAACTAACGACAAATCAAAAAGCTGCAACGTGAATGTAACTTGTAACTCAACACATTATAGAAATGTAGTGTAGTAGAAAGTACAGGTAGTCCCCGACTTACGAGCGAGTTCCATTACAACGAGGCGCTCGTAACACGGAAATCTCGTAATTTGGAACGGCCGCCACGTGTCTCGTAAGTCCGGAATTTCGCTCGTAAGTTGGAACGGTTTTGCTAGCGCGACTACGAACACTCGTTTTTCATCGAAAAACTGCTTATGAGTGCATAAAAATGATCGGAAACGTGTGTCCACATGTTTAGCTAACGAACTGTGGTGAAAAAACACAGAAAAACTCAGTATTTTTTGCGTTTTTTCCAAAAATTTGCCAGCTCGTAAGTCCGGATCCTCGTAAGTAAGAGCGCTCGTAAGTCGGGGACTACCTGTACAGATACTTCATGTAAAATGTAGTGGACTGTAAAAGTAAAAAGTACCCATGTTTAACTCTACTTAAAGGTTCAGTATGTAATTTCTGGAACACGCTGGAACTTAGGAAAATTTTGAACAGACACGTTTCTGGTCCCTCCCATATGGCTCTGAGGGGGAGGGACTCAGAGCCATATATGGCTCTGAGGCTTGCTCTTGCCCTTGCTCTGCTGAAATTCAAATTCAAGCTCTGTTTTTATTGGCTGATTCAAATTCAAGCTCTGTTTTTATTGGCTGGTTACAAAATCTGTTTTTATTGGCTGGTTAACGGTGGGTCACTGTGGCTTTTTAGAAATGCTTTTAGAGAAGCAAGGGGACAATAGTTTTTTTCAGAGATTACTTGTCTAAAATCAGTATGTCAGGAGGTAGTGACAGAGTGAAGAAATATGTTAAAAATATATTGTTAGAAAAGTTACATACAGCTCCTTTAAGTAAAGTACAGATACATGAAAAATGTACTTAAGTACAGTAACAAAGTATTTGTACTTAGTTACATCCCACCACTGTCTAGCTGTAGCTTCAAGGTTCCAAGTAGAGGCTCACTAGAGTTTCACACACGCTGACTAACGTGAAGGCGGTGCAGCTGAATGGACTGTAATTATATATCACCTTTCGATCTTATCAAAACACCCAAAGCACTTTACAACACAATCTGTGCTTCATTTACCCATTCATACAGCACTCTACTAGATCTCTATAAAGAATAATCAGAGCTTTATCATATTCATACACCTATGGGACACACATCAGAGGTAATGAGGGGTTCAGTGTCTTGCTCAGGGACACTTCAGCATTTGACTGCTGGTGGAATCGAACCTCCAGCTCTCCCATTGGAGAACGACTGCTCTAGTCTCTCAACCACAGCTGCCCCCAGCTGAAGAGGATTATTATTTAATATATGTAAATAGATGTATAAAAATAAGCTATTTAATAGCCTACAGTATATGTAAATAGTTTATTTTTTAGGCATTTATTTTGTACAGTTACATCTGTTAAAAAATGTGCCTGTGTGACAATTGGGACAAAACTTTGACTCAAATATATTTTTGTTATTACTTTATGGAAAGAAAAAATATTGAGATATATTCTCATACAGTATATCGCGATTTTTGTAAGAAATATTGAGATATTAATTTTGGTCGATATCGCCCAGCCCTACAGTGTACTCACAAAGGCCTGTAGAGTTCAATGGTTAAATGTTTTGTGAAAATTAGAATGAACTGTTTTTTTCCCCCATACCTCTTTACTTGAACATGGTGTTTTTTCTTTGTCCAAAAATGTAAAAATACCAATAAATGGTAAAAATTATTGTATATTTTTAGTAGGGATGCACTGATCCACATTTCTCACTTCCGATCCGATACCGATACTTATTAACTCAGTATCGACCAATACCGATACTTTCCCGATCCGATACTGTTCAGGTATTTGACTCTGTATAATGGAACTTTTGCACCCAAACTATTCATTTTAACATTGTGTGAGATAAACCCAATGAAGACACTCTTAAGCCTTACAATAGGGAACCCCCTATTGTAAGGCTTAAGAGTGTCTTCATTGGGTTTATCTCACACAATGTTAAGAAGGGCAGTCACAGAATGTGATTGAACACAAGTGCTCTTTGAAGCTGGATCGGAAAAGTATCGGCAGGTTTGATCCGATACCCGATACTTGAATTATGCTGGTATCGGATACTGATACCGATACTGGATCGGATCTGCCCCATCCCTAATTTTTAGACTTATAATGTCACCCTCAACTGGCTGGAATAAGCCTCCAAACAAATTTGAAGTGGCCCATGGGCCACCAGTTGATCACAGTTGTAGCAGGTTTTGTGGCTTCAGGTACATTTTATTTAATTAGTGAGTGAAGGAGCAGAACTGGCTCTTTTAATCTAAAAGGTTGCAGACTCTGGTATATACAGTTAGTACAAACATATCAGTCTTCAGTGTGCCAGACCCATGAATTTCAACAAGCAAGGTTGACTTTTCAAAAGAATAAATTTGTATGTTCTTTCATATTATTATTGTGATAATAACCTTTATTATTATTAAATGTTTCTTTTATTTGTGTTTCTATTTTTACTTACCAAGTGTCTTACGCTGCCTACGGAGATGCATGAAATTGTTCAGACAGCTACTTTCAGCCAAGGTAGCAACAAACCTAATCTACAGCTGTTTTAAAAAACATTCTGCTTTAGCTAAACACTCATTAATATGCATGCATTCTCTTTGGATTCTGTAGCTTTACAAGTCGTGAAAGATTTTGTGGACAAGAAACCATTTCCTCTGCCCATCTTCCAGCAGAACAGTAAGTTCCTCTTGGAAAAACTAACCAATCTCATGTCATACACAACTTAATTGACCACACAAGGTATATGATTTCAGCTAAACATGTTTTTACACCAGTTAATCCAACTAACTATGTGAAATGTGCTTACCGTATTCATGCCTCTTCGTCAGGCTGGTTTTCTGTTGACTCTTGTTCTGCTGACTTTCTCCGTAAATGTTTTGTAGATGGGCTAACTTCTTTGTGTTTGCTACTGGTTTCCTGCAGCTGTTGTCTCTGTAACAAAAAAAGGACTAGCACCTAGAAAGAGCCATAAAAAAACACTTACCGTATTTTCCTGCCTATTAGTCGCAGTTTTTTTAAAACTAATTTTCATGTCCTGCGACTTATAGGGCGAAGCGACATATTTATGGATTTTTTCCCCATATTTTTAGACCAATTTTTGGCTGAGATATGACCGTTTCCATTCATTCTGACGGGAAAAAAATGGAGCAGTTCCACTTTCGGCCGCTAGGGTCCACCGACCGTTCCCAGCTCATGTGTCCGACAGAAGCCTCCTCTGGTCGGACTCACTCTGTCACAGCACGGCCTCCTGCTCTCTGGAGGTCTGAACTGTTACCTTGTTAGCAAAATAGCTCATGAACCACACGACAGATTTTGATGATACTTACAGAAAATACTCACTGGATGGACATTTACAACAAGTTATCTTTAGGAGATGTTTGAACAAAAATTCGATTTATTTATAATTTATTTTCGCAGCGCGCGCGACCGTTGGGAAGACCGTCAAAGCGAAACAATTTAAATCCAGCTGATTTGACTATTACGTGAACTTATTAAGGAAAGGTTAAGCTCAGAAACTTGCTATAATGTCAGCAAACAAATTTTTTTTGAAAGTGTTTATCTTGCTAAATTTTAAAGAAATGCAGCGGTCTCGCCCGTGCGGGTGCACGACGTAGCAAAATAAATTTTTAAAGCCAGCTGATTAGTCAATTACATGCATTTATTAAGGAAAAGTTCAGCTAAGACACATCTTTGCTATAATTTTCAGCAAACAAATAATTGTTTTTACCGTGTTAATCTTGTTAAAGTCCTTCCGTGCACGCTCCAGTGGCCGCCATTTGCAGCCAATACAGGCACAAGTTGAACTCACTTGGTGAATACTCTTCTTTGTGTATGAATAAAGTTAAGCTCACATGGTGATTATGAGAGTAAAAACATGTAATCTGGAAAAAGTCGGTTTGTTACTTTTATGATGATTATAAATGAAAATATGTGATGTATGAAACTCAAGTTTAAGCTGTGCTCGTGTAACAGGAGGTGGGATGGCTGAAAGAAAATTTAAGCAAGAAATAAGATGGTTATGAATACCTTAAATAGACATGACTTTAAAAAACAGGATGACGTCTCGGATTCCGAGAAATAGGGACTTTCTGAGCGTTAGGAAAAGTACGGTATCTCGAATGAAAGTAAAACAGCCAATCAGAAGGCCACACCAAACAGTATTGTAAAATAAAACATTAGGACTCATTCGAGCAAAAGAACCAATCAGAACATTACACCAGAAAGCAGTGTGATAAAATATATTAGGACTCGCTCAAACAGATATTAATTTTTAGAGGCAATACGGTAAAGTTAAAAAAAGATGTGTGAGTAATGGTGATGGTTTTTCTTTTTTATTTTTGTTTGTTTTAAATATTTATAGAGAACCTAAATTATAAGAATTAGTCCTTTTCTTTTAGTTTTTTTATATGTGTTTTTGTGTTTACTTATTTATTTTTATATTTTTCCTAGAAACTGGTCAGCAATCAGAAAACCCTAGTTCGGAGAGAAAGGCCAGGGTTGGAGCTGGTGTTGGAGATTTGGATGTGGTTGGAGAAAGAATCGTCATCGATCTGGAAGCATACCCCTCTTGCTCAAAGGATGAGCCTGTTGTCGCTTCAGTCCCAATTGTTGGTGCACATCTTCCACAACCAACAATCAAACCGCACGTGTCTATGCTCCGAAAACCTGATCCTCAGCTGCAAGAAAAGTCAGTGTCCGAATCATCAACATCAACCACCAATATCTCTACAACAGGTCAAAAACCAAAGGTCTACCTCTCAAATGAATCCCTTCCAATCAGGAGAAGAGCAGCAGAAACACCTCCTGAATCTCTGCTCCAGTCCTGCACCAGCAGCCCTCAGAAGCACCCTTTGCCAGCCAGACATGCACCCAGCCCAGTAAATGTTATGAATCAGCACAAACTGGACTCAGAGTTCTCTGCGATTAACTCTGCTGAGAACCTCACCCCACTGGCTCCGAAAGATAACAACTCTGAACCCGCACGAATCAAACCCACTGTGGACATGGAGCGATTTGCAGAACTGCTCTCCATGTGGAAAAAAAGGAATAAGATGATTGGGACTCCCTCTAGGTCAGCTCTTGACAATGCTGAATCTACCAGTTCATCGGACAACAGGAGTGATTTAAAGCCTCTAAACATAGATTCGGAAAATGCAACAGATAAAACAGCATTGGGTTCAGAACATCAGCTGGTTGACGCTACAGCCAAGAAAAATTCACCCTCCTACTCTGTAGTAGCAAATGACATTAAGAAAAACCTCACTAATGGCATCAGCGCTGCTTCTTCAGCAAACAGTTTGTCTGCGCAGTTTGTGAAGGCCAACCGTCTAGCTGATGAGACTGGAGACTCCGTTGTATTCGTACCTACCTGTACTGCTGCCATGGCAGAAGCCGAAGCCCCACACATGCTGCCGAGCTCCAGTGCTCAGGACGTTTTCAGAAATGTGAGCAGCTTTTCGGCTGATTGTGCGCCCAACAACCAAAAAACACACTGGATGCCACGTAGTAACCCAGAGCCCAGTGGGTCTAGTCAGCAGTCCATTAGCACTGTCATAAGTGCCCGACCAAACCTCGTTCAGCACCCCTTCCAGGGCAGCAAAAACTGTCAGGCCCACGCTGATGCGAACCGAAACGATTGGGTCACTTTTCGCGCTGATCCAACAGCTAACCTCACTGACACTGTAGCGGTTTCTGGAGGTACCTACGCTCCACACGACCAAACTGTTTACTTCACAGGAGGCGATTCGGGGTCTTTTTTCACTCAGACGCCTACTGGTTGTATGACACAAAACAATCCCCCCATCACTGCAGCAAGTTCAACTCAGGAGTATGTCTACCCAAACCAGATGTATCCAGATCAGACTGGAAACCCCTTCAGCATGCCTTCATTCAGTTACAATGTAACTGCTCAAATGCCTCCAGGCAGTTACAATGTAACTGCTCAAATGCCTCCAGGCAGTTACAACGTAACTGCTCAAATGCCTCCAGGTTGGGAGCGTCAGGGAATGCAGCAGCAGTACGCCTTCTGGGCAAGAGAACCAGGAAATAATCAGTAGCTTTGTCTTCTTTTCCATGTCTTATTTTCTTATGTGGTATTTAAATACAGTATTGGCCAGTTGTTCTCACATAAGTCCAGTTTGTGTTTTTTTTTAATCCTGCCATGAAGAGTTTTTTGTTTAAAGTGTTTTTGGCATCACATTGAGAAGGCGTTTATAATTTAACGTAGTTTTGTTTTGCATTTGTTGTATGAAGTGTTTGTTGAAGGTTTCAGTTATAATTTGAAAACTATTGGGAACATTCAATATGAAGTATTTTGTCAGACAGAAAATGTCAATAAGCTATCGTTTTTCTGCTTTGTTGCATATTTTTGAAGAAGCAATGATTTTAATAAAATTTCAGTACATTTGAGATCAGAGTTTTAAAGTATTTTGTGCATATATTGTTTTATAAACTGTTTTTTTTTTTAGATCAAATGTACTTGAGCTGTATTTTTTCTCTTTTTTTATACCGTCCAATTAAATCTTTTTTTTTTCTTCTTCTTTTTTTTTGGTCTTGTTTTTTCTCAGAACATACACAAAAAGATTTTTTTTAAGTCCTCTCCCACACTGGATCAACAACAGACACAAAGACACTAGACCAACTAAATTGCTCGGTGGGCCGCAGTTTCTGAAAGCCAACAGCTCGGGGGCTGGACATCCAGTGATTAAAATCATGTAAATAAACCAAAGTTTACAATAATGTTACCTTTTAAATTTGTTTATTTTATCTTATTGAATCATAAATGCAATAAACACAATCCAAACTCAGAACCCCAAAAAATTCTTTGATTTTTTATGAAGTGGGCCAGATTGAAGTCACATGCAAGCCGGAGCCCTGCATTGGGCATCTTCTCAACATAAGACATGAGTTTATGTTTATGTTTGTTATGTGTTTATTCATTCATTTCATTTAAATTAAAACAAGACCTATTCAAAACAAATAAAATACCTATAAAATGAAAGGCAGCAGAAGAAGAATGAATTCTTATCAATTCAAAACAATCAATTCAAACAATACATAATACAACAAACCACAAAACTTATCACAATTATTCATTATAATTCCTTAGTACTGTATTAGCAAACTTAAATATATCTCATCAGCAATACATTCTTGATCTTTTTCTTAGATACAATTAATGATTTCTCCTTTTTTGTATCATTATCCAAATTATTCCATAAACTAATTCCCTTCATTAAAGTAGACCTACCCTTTAAACTTGTTCTATACCTCTTCGTTACAAAAATATCTGTTCCCTTTAAATTATAACAACTATTCCTTTTAACAAAATACACTTGTATGTTAGATGGTAAATTTTGATTCTGAGCCTTGTACGTAAGTAATGGAATATTGTAATCCACCAAATCATATTTAAGAATTTTCAGTTGATAAAATACTTGAAGGATGAAGATGATGCTTTTTTGAGACAACTCATAACTCTTTTGTAAAATAAAAATACTTGGTTACACTTTTACAAGCTGTACCCCAGATACCAACACAATAAATCAAATGTGGCACAACAATTGTACAGCAAACACAATGCCTTGTCAGTCAGAAATTCCCGTACTTTATATAGCACTGCCATAGACTTAGAGATTTTAGTTCTTACAAAATTGTTTTTTCCATGACAATTTATCATTAATAATCACTCCCAGAAACTTTACTTCACTCACTCTGCGTATCTCAACACCATCAATTTTGAAAAGAAAATTTACAATTGGCTTTTTTAAAACTAAATACTGTATCATATACCGGTACTGTAATTACGGTAGTTTTATCAACATTCAATGATAATTTAAACCAAGTTTGATTTTTTGCAAAACTATCTTCATTAATTCGAACATCTGATTCAAGTCTTTACCCGAACAAAAGAAAGTAGTATCATCTGTAAATAAAACACACTTGAGGATACTAGACACCTTAACTAAATCATTTACCGGTACATACAAAATAAACTGCTTAGGCCCAAGAACTGAACCTTGCGGTACTCCACATGACACATTGCACAGACGAGATCTAACATCTTCAATCTGTACAAACTGTTTTCTGCTATTTAAGTAACTAGATATCCACTGGCTAGACCTCTAATACCGTATTATTGTTTCAACTTTTCAAGCAAAATAGTGTGATCAATGGTGTCGAAAGCCTTTTTTAAATCAACAAATAGACTTACACAATATTGCTTATCATCTATCGCTGTAGTAACCTGTTCCATCAAGTCCATAAGAGCCAAACACGTTGAATTATTAGATCTGAAACCATACTGACCATTACTCAAGATATTGTGTTTTTCAATAAATTTGTCCAGTCTGGACACAAGAATTTTTCAAGAATTTTAGAAAACTGTGGCAACAACGATGCAGGTCTATATTTATTAAATAAACATTTCTCACCATTTTTAAAGATTGGAATCACCTTTGCAATTTTCATTCTTTCTGGGAATATACCTTTAGAAAATGATAAATTACAGATACAGGTATATGTGAATGGCTCTATAACATAACTTATTATCTCCTTCACAACCATCATATCCATTCCTTCACAATCTTTGGATCTTTTATCAGCAAATTGTCCAACTACCTTCATTATTTCTTCCTTACTAGTTCCATTCAGAAACATACACAACCACTGATTAAATAATTCACATTTTTATCCGCTTTAGGAACTGACGTTGCAAGATTTGATCCCACATTTGCAAAATAATTGTTAAATCCATTTACATTTTCCATATCATCATAAATTTCCACATTGTTCTCTACAAAATGTTGTGACAATCCCACATTACCCTTGTGTTTACTTAAAACGTTGATTACTCGCCATGTCGCCCTCATAGCACCACTGCATTTATGTAACAACATAACACCCTCAGCAGATAGGGCGGGGCAAGTCCATTAAGAGCTTTAAAAGTAAATAAAATAATTTTAAAATGTACGGGCAGCCAGTGCAGGGAGACTAAAACGGGAATTGTGGTCAAACTTTTGTGCCAGTTAAAAGCCTTGCAGCAGCAATCTGTACCCTCTGAAGCTGACAGATACACAAATCACTGATTCCCGTAAGAGTGCATTAGCAGTCCAGCCGAGTGGTCAGAAAAGCATGAATTGCTGTTTCTAAATGCTGCTGAGAAAGAATTGGCTTAAGCCAGATCTGCCTGGGGGAAAAAACTAGTTTTAACAACAGCTCTGATGTGGTTCTAATTTTAGTCCAGCATCAACTTTGACCCCATCCATCCATTTTCTTCCGCTTATCCGGGGTCGGGTCGCGGGGGTAGCAGCCTAAGTAGGGAGGCCCAGACTTCCCTCTCCCCAGCCACTTGGAGCAGCTCCTCTGGGGGAATCCCAAGGCGTTCCCAGGCCAGCCGAGAAACATAGTCCCTCCAGCGTGTCCTGGGTCTTCCTCTGGGTCTCCTCCCGGTGGGACATGCCCGGAACACCTCACCAGGGAGGCGTCCAGGAGGCATCCTAACCAGATGCCCGAGCCACCTCAACTGGCTCCTCTCGATGTGGAGAAGCAGCGGCTCTACTCCGAGTCCCTCCCGGATGACTGAGCTTCTCACCCTATCTCTAAGGGAGAGTCCAGACACCCTGCGGAGAAAACTCATTTCAGCCGCTTGTATCCGAGATCTCGTTCTTTCGGTCACAACCCAAAGCTCATGACCATAGATGAGGGTGGGAACGTAGATCGATCGGTAAATTGAGAGCTTTGCCTTTCGACTCAGCTCTCTCTTCACCACGACAGACCGGTACAGCGCCCGCTTCACTGCGGATGCTGCACCTATCCGCCTATCGATCTCACGCTCCAGTTTTCCCTCATTCGTGAACAAGACCCCGAGATACTTAAACTCCTCCACTTGGGGCAGGACCTCCTCCCCGACCCGGAGAGGGCATGCTACCCTTTTCCGGCTCAAGACCATGGCCTCGGATTTGGAGGAACTGATCCTCATCCCGGCCGCATCACACTCGGCTGCAAACCGCTCCAGCGAAAGCTGTAGATCACGATCTGATGAAGCCAATAGGACCACATCATCTGCAAAAAACAGAGAAGCGATTCTAAGGCCACCAAAACGGATCCTCTCAACACCTTGGCTGCGCCTAGAAATTCTGTCCATAAAAGTTATGAACAGAATCGGTGACAAAGGGCAACCTTGGCGGAGTCCAACTCTCACTGGAAACGAGCCTGACTTACTGCCGGCAATGCGGACCAAGCTCTGACACCGGTCGTACAGGGACCTAACAGCCCATATCAATGGGCCTGGTACCCCATACTCCCGGAGTACCCCCCACAGAACCCCCCGAGGGACGCGGTCGAATGCCTTCTCCAAGTCCACAAAGCACATGTAAACTGGTTGGGCAAACTCCCACGTACCCTCCAGGACCCTGCTGATTACGCGACTCTGCAATATCGCGTGGACATCGGGGGCAGTTCCCTTGGATTGGCAGACTGGGGTGGTGGTTCCCCTATTCAAAAAGGGGGACCGTAGGGTGTGTTCCAACTATAGGGGGATCACACTCTTAAGCCTCCCTGGTAAGGTCTATTCAGGGGTTCTGGAGAGGAGGGTCCGTCGGATAGTTGAACCTCGGATTCAGGAGGAGCAGTGTGGTTTTCGTGCTGGTCGTGGAACACTGGACCAGCTCTACACCCTCAGCAGGGTCCTGGAGGGTACGTGGGAGTTTGCCCAACCAGTTTACAACTTTGACCCCCAAGTTAGTAAAAGTTGGCCTGATGTACTGGGCCAAGGAGCCAACATCTACATTGGGAGTTTCAGTGGAGCTTCCAAAGACATTCACCGGCTCAGTCTTTCCCTCATTGAACTTTTAAGAAGTTCACAGACATCCAGGCTTTTATGTCCTCCAGTCATGAAAACAAGAGGGGCCAGAAAGTTGGAGTCATTTTTCTTTAGCGGGACACTATATCTGCATATCACCCACGTAACAATGAAAGGAGATCCCTTATTTTCTAAAAATGGAGCCAAGAGGGAGCAGGTACAACGTGAAGAGGAGGGGGCCTAAGACTGAGCCCTGAGGAACCCCACACAAGAGAGCAATAGAGGAGGACACATGGTCACCAAGGCGGACAAAGTACGCTTTGTTAGGACCTAAACCAGTCCAGTGCTGCACTGCTGACTCCCACCCCCTGATGTTATGGTCCATGGAGTCAAATGCATGTACCCCGCTGTGGCGTAGTGAGATAAGCGCGGGGCACATATGCTTGGGGCTTTCGCCTCTCCACAGGCTCGCGGGTTCGCGTCCCACACCAGGCGAGCTATTTCTGTGGTGTCTCCCCACCTCTCCTCCGTTTCACCCTCTCCCTCTCTCCAATAAAGGCCACTAGTGCCACAAAAATGTAAAAAATAATAAATAAAAAAAAAGCAGACGATAAATCTAAAAGCAGGAGAACAACACAGTCACCAGAGTCCGTTGCTAAGAGTATATCTAATCTTTTTCCAGGTGAACATGATACAGAACCTATCCAGTGTTCGAATGCCAAGGGTGCAGCTCCATCAATCTGCATTAAATAAGTCTCCTGGGGCCTCATGTATCAACGGTGTGTACGCACAAAAACCTTGCGTATGCCATTTTCCACGCAAAACTCCGTATGTATCAAAACAGAACTGAACGTGGAAATGTGCGCAGGTCCACGGCAACTCCAAGGCTGGCGTACGCATGTTTCTGTGGTTTTGGTTCCATTGGCGACACCTAGAGGTGATTCTGAGAAACTGTTCATGATGTGAAAATCATCATTGTTCACACCAAACACACATGATTAACAATTATTACATCCACATGGACGCAATTAGAATATAACCTGCAAAAAATATAAAAAACAGAAAGACTGAATAGTTTTGCACAGCTTAAATTCTTGTTTTTTGTTCATTTTTAGCTGTTTTAGCAGTTGAAGAACGTGATGCATGATGGGACAAGACGACGTTCCTCTGTTGCAGGGTATATTTAAATGAAAACGTTTTCTTTTTTTATTCATTCCAGATTTAAAGAACACAAGAAAACTATTTTTTAAAAAAACACAAGAAATCCTCTGCTTCATTTCATGTATTGTTTCATTTCTTGTTGTTTTTTCTAAATAGTTTTCTTGTGTTCTTTAAATCTGGAATGAATTTTTAAAAAAAGACATTGTACCATGTGGGAATTGAACCCATGAACTTTGAGACGGAAGGCGAACGCGCTACCCAGTGACCTATCTAGGCATGTTATTATTGCGTGGTCAACTTCTCATTTAAAAGTGCTTGCCTACGCGTGCCAAACAAAACCTTTTTCCGTGCCTCTCTACCTCACTCAGAAGTGTCTCCAGTTCACAGTCCGTGAAGTTCCTCTTTTTTCCACGTTTCGACATGATTTGCAATAGAGCAATGACGACATTCCTCTCGTGCAGGGCATATTTAAATGAATTTGCATATTTATATGGAGGCGTGTCAAAGGCGGAGTCGGCCACTCTCTCATGTGCGCTCAATTCCACGTTGATTGTGATGTACAAAAGGAATGTGCGTGGATTCCGGCGTACGCACAGTTTGATACATCTGGATTTTTTTGTGCGTACGCTGTTTTCTGGATTTGACCGTACGTCACTTTTCAGTAAGAAGTCCACACAAGTCTTTGTACATGAGGCCCCTGGTGAAGAGAGCCAAAAGCAATCACATCCTTCTTGTACTTGCTGATGGACAACAACAAAATGAATGGTGACGGGCACACAGTTTTTCCACATAACCCAGAGCAGGTATCAAAAATAAATTGCCAATCTCCCGCAGCTTTGGACGAGTCCAGAATGTGTGTAAGAGCATGACTGGAGTTTGTTTACAGTGGTTACATGCAGGATCCAGGTCAGCTTTAATCTTGGACAGTTTGTCTTTGGACCAATGCAGACAGTGGGTGAACCACATTTAACTGAACAACTGCAGCATGTCTCAGATCAAGGATGAATGAATGTTCTGAATGATCTTTTGCCAGACTTGATTCTGATTTAATAATCTAAAACTATTTTACATTTGTAGATGCATCCTTACATTTCTATGCTGATGACACAGTTGTTTATTGTTGAACTAAAACAGTTGCTTTTCAGTTTTTGCAATCCACTTTTGATATCATCCACTCAGATTTGTTCCATCTCAAACTTGTCTTAAAGGCTGATAAAACCAAAGGGATGCATTTTTTTCAAACAGGAAGTTGGTCCCAGCAGTTCTTCGGATGTTTTTATCCTCAAATGGTGTCCCTATTGAGTTTGTTGATTCCTATAAATATTTGGTTGTCCTTGTCGACGCGCATCTCTCTTTTAAGGTCCACGTGAAAAACGTAGTAAAGAAACTGAAAGTTAAGGTTTCTTTTTCAGAAATAGAGCTGTCCAACTCTGAATGCTAGGAAACGCCTTGTATCTGTGACTTTCCTTCCCTCCATCGATTACGGTGACATTATTTACATTAACGCTCCTACAAGCACCCTGCAGATGTTGGATGTTGTCTATCATTGTGCACTAAGATTCATAACTGGCTGTGATTATCATACCCACCACTGCACCCTGTATTCACTGGTTAACTGGACATCATTAACCTCACACAGGCTCTTCCACTGATACATTTTCATCTTTAAATCACTTCTTGCTCTGCTGCCTTCATACATCTCCTACATGTCTCTGCGTGAGTGCAGCTACAGCGTGCGCTCTTGGGACATTATTACGTCAGGTCTATTAAATCAGGTCTCTCTTGTAAATGAGTCCCTGAGGCTCAATAAACCCAATTTAACTTTCAGTTTCCTTACTGGGTTTCCATGTGAAGCTTAAAAGAGAGGTGCGACATGCAAGATGATACCTTACAATTACTGGTAAACGGGACTGCAGGTCTTCTGAAACACCAAACACCACTGTTATGATTTTAGTGCACGCAGGTAAGATTTATTAAAAATGAAAGGTACAAAAATAGATGGTAAATGCTGTAAAAAGTCTTAAGTTGGTTACATCAAAATAAAAAAATAAAACAAATCCTTGTGTCTCAAAAAACTTCTTTAAAAATTAAAAGACAAAAAGAATATAAAAGCTTGTCCTCTAATCCCTCTCGTCACCCCTAGGTCGAAAAGGACACAATGGCAGGAGGTAATCTGTTGCTCAAGCCTAAAAGCAACAAGTTCAACGAACCTCAAAAAGTAACAAAGCCCCAGCTCTGTTGTGCATATGCTTTTATACTGTCATAATTATGCATAGATAAAACATACATACTCCTCCTACTTCAAACAAATAGGACCAACTAAAACTACATCATCATACTGTTATGTGTGAAGAAGACGGTACAGACATCTCCTTTCTCTGGTTCTGGAGAAAAGGAAAAGTTACACTTTCAACACACACACACACACACACACAAGCAGAGTGATTCAAGGGGTCTGCCCCTTTTCCACTACCGGCCCAGAGCGGCCCAGTCTGGTCCGGTCTGGTCCAGTTAGGATCGGCTCACATGCACGGTTTTGTCTCCATTCACTATCTGCAGCCCTTCTGTGGGCGGGGTGTAGAATCTCACTCGTCCTACCACGTGGTGGCGGTAGTGTTACCTCAAGCTATTTACTAGCCACCACTAAACGTTAGAAGAAGAACACCCTGCAGAACCTTGTCTCACCACCTGTTGGCGGTAATGTCCCTTGAGCTATTTAATGCTCTGATCTTACTTTATAGACTTTTCAGCTTGTTTTAAACCCCTGTGTTTTCCATTTTGTTTCTTTATAATAAAGATTATTCTCATATATGCACAAGGTTCCTGTTAACATTGCTTAACACATTGATCACACTGCCCTGTAATCAGTTAAACTATTTTTACAGTAAGGTAATATTAAATGTTTGTATTTCATTAAATTTAAACGGTAATATTTTGTCAGGGCTAATTCAAAGTCAAATGCAAATGGATAATTTGGTTTAAACTGTCCCATAAACATTAAAAGCATGTTTCTTTAAACGTAAAAACAAAGTATTAATAATTAAATGTTTGTTGATCAGGAAACTCGTTTGGGCATCCAAGAACAGCTTCATCGGGGTTGACGGCGACGTCTGTGCATCCTTGGAAAAGCTGCTGCACCCACAACCCGACATCAGGATGGATGGATGGATGGATGGATGGGTTCATGT
The DNA here is from genome assembly GCA_038048925.1 of Garcialebias charrua. Lineage (NCBI taxonomy): Eukaryota > Metazoa > Chordata > Actinopteri > Cyprinodontiformes > Rivulidae > Garcialebias > Garcialebias charrua. The sequence goes on along the minus strand of JBBPBX010009445.1, from coordinate 5,286 downwards.
TGACATCTGTGCATCCTGGCAAAAGCTGCTGCACTACTCATGACACGACAACAGGAAGGATGGATGGATGGATGGATGGATGGCTGTTCAAATCTAATAATCTTTTTCTTATGATTCTTTAAAGGGATTGTGACATGATTGTTTTACTATTCATAAAATTACTCAAAATATATATATTTTATCATTTAAATATGTTTGTTTTTGCAAACAAAATGATAAATCACTTTAATTTTGCTTTAAAAGTGATTTTGAACTTCAAGCCGTGTTTAATCATGGGAAATCCGATTACACTCGAACGCACCATATGTGATGTCACACTGGGCAGAGGGCTGTGGTGTCTTTAATAGCGGACAATTGAAAACTGGACGAATTTAGCAATCTATGTGAAGATTTGAGCTATTTGTCTTCATTTTGGGAAGCAGAAAATTGTTTGGGTGATGGAACAAGAAACAACAGGATCTAATTTAGGTCCGATGCTGTTTCAGACTTCCTTCATGTCGAGCTGCTCATACCTGCGCACTGTGACAAGCCCAGAGCTCTGCCCAGTGTGACATCACATATGGTGCGTTCGCGTGTAATGGGATTTCCCATGATTAAACACGGCTTGAAGTTCAAAATTACTTTTAAAGCAAAATTAAAGTGATTTATCATTTTGTTTGCAAAAACAAACATATTTAAATGATAAAATATATATATTTTGAGCAATTTTATGAATAGTAAAAAAATCATGTCACAATCCCTTTAAAGGTCAAATGCAAATGGAAAATATTGAATGGTAAATGGAGCTTATTTATATAGCGCTTTCCAGCCCCCTGTGAGGAGCCCCAAAGCGCTTTACAATACCAGCCATCCACCCATTCATTCAGACATTCATACACCGGTAGTGGTAGCCTGCCTTGCAAGGCGCCATCCAGACCTACCGGGAGCAACTCGGGGTTAAGTGTCTTGCCCAGGGACACACAACACATGGTGGGCGGATGCGGGATTCGAACCTCCAACCTTCCGATCAGGGGTCGACTGCCATTACCACTACACCACGGTCGCCCACAATAATATTGTGTAATATTCTTAACTTCCAGTATGTTTTTAAACAAACACTATACTGTACACACTTAACATTGTAAAATATGTTTAGGAAATTATTGTTCAATGACACCACTTAAGAAATAAAATGTTTATTATGAAAACTAAGAAGTGAAAAAAGCACAAAAATAAATACTGCATCCACCTAAATGATTTTTTTCCTGTTGTCTCATGTGCTTCCTCCAGAAGACACAAGTTGATAAATTCTGGTGTTGACTTCTTCGTCTTAACTGTAAAAAAAAAGAAAAACATGGTTACCGGTAATTCAGTCTAGAAACTGTTTTATATGTAGATATCTTTTATAAGATATATGTAAGATATATATACATATATCAAATATCTCAGAAACCACAAAGCAGATATTTTTCAAACCAACACAGTGTAATCACTACATGTTTATATTGTAACGACCCTGTGTTTGGTTCTGCTTTGGGTCCAAGTATTTCTGTGTATTTGTTCAGTTGTACTGTACTGTGTTCTGTTGAGCTGTTGTGATTCTGTTGTCCCCCGCCCTCATGTGTTGGATTGGTCGTGGGGGCAGGAGAGGGGTAGGAGCAGGGAGGAGGGACCGGAAAAAGAGAGACGAAGAAGAAGAGCCCGGTGTGTGTGTTGTTGTTAGCAGGCAGCTAGCAGTGTGTTCGCTCGCGTGTGTACCGCGTTTTCTGTTAAGGCGTGAGCTGTAGCCTCGGTAATAGCAGCTCGTCCCTGTTTCTGAATAAACCCCGTTTGGCTGGACTCCGTCTGCTGTGTTGGCGTCATTACATTGGTGTCAGAAGTAAACCAACGCTACCGAGCTGAGTGAGTACTACTGGCTCGTCGCCTCCACCCGCGACATCAGCATCATGGACGGAGCGCTCGCCCAGGTGAAAATTAAAGCGGAGGGAGTAGAGGACGAAGAGGCTCGGAGAGAGGGGTTCACTAAAATAACTCAGGCGACGGCTGCTCCGCACAGCTCTGCAGCGAGCATGGCTGCCGAAGCAGGACTGAAGACCGGCGGGGGGGCGGGTCCGTCGACGCCATTTTCCCCAAGCGCGCCAAAAGATTCACATGGCGGCAGCCATGACAGTTACGTCGTCCAAAACGTCACCGTCCCGTTGAAGACGCCCAAGTACTCTGGTAGGTCCAGCTGGGAGGCCTTCCATGCACAGTTTGAGCTGCTGGCTCATGCAGGGAGGTGGACAGCAGAGCATAAAGCCCTGCAGCTGGCTCTCTGCCTACAAGATGATGCACTGGACTGCTTATTATTGTTAAGCTCAGAGGACAGAAAAGACTATGATGCACTAGTCGGAGCTTTAAAGAGGCGTTTTGGACAATGTGTGCAACCAGACATTTTTAAAAATAAACTCTGCAACAGGAGCAGGTTGCCAGGTGAACCCCTGCGTGTTTTGGCTAATGACATTGAGAGCCTCACACGCAGAGCCTATTCACACATGCAGTCAGGGGTCCAGAATGAACTAGCAAAAGATCAGTTCATCAGAGCCCTGGCACCACCGGAGCTGCGTGTGCAGGTTCAACTGATGCACCCCCGATCCCTGCAAGATGCATTGGACTTAGCAGTGGAGAGAGAGTGTTTGCTGGGAGTAGCAGCGGGAAACGACCTGAGAGGACAACCACCGGCATGCAGATCTGCGGAGGGGGCAGAGCTGAACCAGGAGAAACCTGCTTGGGTCTCGGAGCTGACAGAAATGGTCCGAGCGGTGGCACTGCAGTCGACGCGGGACTCCTCCGCACCCCCGGCCGTTTGTTGGGGCTGTGGCCAACCGGGACACCTCCTGAGGCGGTGTCCTAAAACAGTCAAGACGCAGGGAAACGACACGGGGTCTGCGGGGGGGAGGAATCGCAGATCCCGACCGTAGCCTCCACACCTCCATCGCCAGTGGGCGGGGGCCGACAGCTCGAACAGGGGGCCCGAGCCCAGAATCCCTCCGAAATTGACTCCGCCCTCGACCAAGCGACCGTGGTTGTGGTGGTCGGCCGCACATGTGTTGGAGACTTTTGTTATGTCCCCGTCTCAGTGGAAGGGTTTCCATGCACGGCCCTGATTGACACTGGTTCCACGGTAACACTAGTGAGGCCCGAGATGGTACCGGACTGGACTCTGATCCAACCCACCACAGTGCAGCTGCGCACAGTCACTGGGGACATGGCACCTATGAAGGGGAGGGGGACAATGACTTTTAATGTAGGTGGCCGATCTATCACCCACCCTGTGTGGGTAGCAGAGGTGCAGGACATGTGCATATTGGGGCTGGACTTTTTAAGGGCTGCGGGGTGCCAGTTGGATTTGGGTGTGGGGACATGGAGCTTCAAGGAGGGGCCTCTCATTCCACTGTTGCCCGTAGCTCCTGATCACACCCCCACGGGTCCTGTGGCCCGCTACACAGAACCGCAGATTGCAGCTGTCGAGCACATCCCACCTCAGCCCAGCCAGATTGCTGCCACCATGGCTCCCGCACCTGCGAGCCCTATGCACCCAGTGTGGGTGCCCCAGGAGACTGAAGACGCTGCAGTGACCTTGGTGCGGAAGATCTGGGCGGAAAACTGTAGGGGTTTAGACACTCGGCAGCAGGAACAACTGTTGCAGCTGCTCATGGACTTTAAGGACATTTTTGCCCTAAGTGAAGACCAGGTGGGGCGGACTCGTTTGGTGGAACATGACATCCTGACGGGAGGTGCACGCCCAATAAAATGTCATCCCCGCCGGCTTCCCCTGGCCCGTCAGGAAGCATGTGACAGGGCAGTGTCAGACATGCTGCAGGCTGATGTTATCGAGCCTTCAAACAGTCCCTGGGCGTCTGCTGTTGTCATGGTGCCCAAAAAGAATGGAGAGTGGCGTTTGTGTGTTGATTACAGACCACTGAACGGGGTGACTGAGAAAGACTCATATCCACTGCCTAGGGTCGATGAGTCACTAGACCTGGTGTCCGGCTCCAACTGGTTCTCGTCTCTGGACCTTCGGAGCGGTTATTACCAGGTCCCCCTAGCAACAAGTGCCAGACCTAAGACTGCTTTTTGTACGGGGCGGGGACTCTGGCAGTTTAAGGTGCTCCCGTTTGGACTGTGCAATGCACCTGCCACCTTTTCCAGGCTGATGGACCAGACGCTGGCTGACATTCCTCGCCAGGAGTGTCTGGTGTATCTGGATGATATACTGGTCCATGGCGCCTCTTTTGCAATGGCTCTGGACTCACTCTGTAGAGTGCTGGAGAGAATTAGAGCTGCGGGCCTGAGACTCCACCCAGATAAGTGTCACTTTATGCAACAAGAGGTGTCGTTTCTGGGCCACCGAGTCGGCAGAGAGGGGATCGGCACAATGGAGGACAAAGTAAAGATGGTGGCAGAGTGGCCAACCCCCACGACTCAGAGAGATCTTAAAAGCTTCCTGGGACTGGCTTCTTATTACAGGAGGTTTGTGCGGGGGTTCGCAAGTATAGCAGCCCCCCTTTTCCAACTACTCCAGAAGAACAGAGACTATGTGTGGACTGAACAGTGCCAGGGAGCGTTTGACCGCCTGAGGCAAGCTCTGACTGAGTCCCCAGTCCTCGCTCCTGCAGACCCTTCCCTCCCCTTCATCCTCGACACGGATGCAAGTGGCGTGGGGGTTGGGGGGGTCCTGTCCCAGCTGGGGAAGGAGGGGGAGAGAGTGGTGGGTTATTTCAGCAGGGCCTTTAACAAAGCTGAGAGGCGCTACTGTGTGACAAGGCGAGAGCTGCTGGCGGTGGTACTTTCTCTACGCCATTTTAAGTACTACCTGTGTGGCTTATCATTCACGATCAGGACTGATCACTCTGCCCTCCAGTGGCTGATGTCTTTTAAAGAACCTGAGGGTCAGGTGGCCCGGTGGCTGGAGGAGCTGCAATCCTACAACTTCTCTGTCATTCATCGGGCCGGAGCCAAGCACGCCAATGCCGATGCCCTCTCCCGCCGGCCTTGCGCTGCAGAGGGGTGCAGTTACTGTGACCGGAGGGAGAGGTTGGAGGAGGAACAGCTGCATCGGAACCATCGAGGATCAGGTCAGAGTGACTTGGCGATCTGCAGAGAGCTGCAGGTGGTTGGCACGGACAGCTGGAGGCACCATCAGGAACAAGACCCTGACATCCAACCTGTGTTGCAGTGGGTGGAGAGGCAACTGAAGCCGCCGTGGGAGGAGGTTGCTGGACTCTCGCTGGCAACTAAAGGGTTGTGGTCCAAGTTTGAGGCTCT